>OY856414.1:453252600-453430100 GCA_963693085.1 Alisma plantago-aquatica
ACCCAAGTTAGAGGGAGTTTCTTCTCTCTTTCCCCCCTTCTTTCTTTTGATTCAGCCTTGAACTTCTTGCCCTATTTCTTGAGCTATCCTTTGACCTTGGTGTTTCCTCTTTCTTGAGGTAATTTTGTGACTTAAAGTAGAGCTTTTGATGGAGCTTGATCTTCCTTGGTGATCGTGTGCTTGGATCTCGCCTTCCTTGGAGTTAATGTTCTTTAAGGTGGGTTATATAACTCTTAACCTCCTCTATTATTGCACTCTTTATGCTTGCATGTTATTGTATTCTCTATCTAAGTTGCTCCCTTATAATGCTAGTAGATAATGGTAATCTCTAGAACTTGTTTGGTGGAGATATCTTGCTTGATTTGGTAGAAATCTGAAACCCTAATCTACATGCACCCAGTTCTGTGGTAGATATGTTATGGAGGTTCTTCCCTATATTTTGACCTTGGTCTTGCTCTCATGCATGGTGTTCGTGTTCCTAGATGTTGGAAGGAGGTTAGGTTCAGTTTTGGATACCTTGATCATGTTTTTCTCTTCCTTGGATGAGTATCTTTCTTGGTGGTTTCATGACCCATGGCCTAGGGTTCTTGATGACCATTTACATGGGTGGTTTTCCTTGGTCTTGTATTCTATTTTGGGACCAATATATCTTTCCTTAGGATGGTTTAGACACCCATATCCTCTTTGGTTGCTAAAATTTCTAATCTTGGTCAAGATGTTGTTCTTGTTGATGGGTTGGACCTAGTGTTCCTTAGGTCACGACACTTGATGTTAGTAGACTAGTTAAGTCTTGTGTTGGTTGGGTTTCTGCCCTTGTCTTGGCTCGCGACATAGTTGCCTTTGGTCATGACATAGTGCCTTGAGTCACAACATGGTGGCCTTGGGTCGTGACATGTTGCTAGGTAGTGTGGTCAAGACAACCACTATTGGGGTGGAGACATCCACAGGTCGCGATGGTTGGGAATGGATGGACCCCTAACCCTAGATGTCATGGTCACAACATGGCCTAGGTTGTGAGGTAGAGACCTATTTATATGAGGGGTCGTGACATCATAGATGTCGTGGTCATGACATGGATCAGGTTGGGTGATCATGACCTAGTTGTTATGTTGTCAACACAAGATAATGGTCGGTGGTTGAGAGGTATACATGGACACTTAATGTTACCCTTAATTGAGTAATGTATAATCCACATATATGGTTTTTGGAATAACTTCTAGTCAACTCTAATGATGTTTCTTAATCCTAATATACTTCAAGATTACAAGAGGTGGTGAATCTAGGGTTGATGGTAGAACCTAGCACCATAAACCCTAATCGGCTAAGAAGAAACCCTAACACTAATAATGTGTAATGAGACTTGATTTTTTCTCTCTCATGGAATGGTTATGATGTTATACGGTTATCTCTCTTGTTTATGAACATCTAACCATGCAGGTTTTATGAGCTTGATAATCATAGCTAGTGTATGCTATGGTGATCAAACATGATATAGGATAAATGAGCCTTTAAGAGGCACACTGAAACACTGTTATACATGAATTGTGAGTTGAGGGATTGATATCCCATAGCATGTAACTCTAGTATTGGTGATGTGGTGAATGATAGTGATACATGCATCATGTGGTAATAGTGTGATAAGTTCACAACTTATACGTTTTATATCTTCTAGAGTTGTATCACGACCCTATCTTTCTAGAGTTTGCTATGACTTCGTATGTTGTAACTTGATAGATGCTAAAAGACACTTAGTTGAGTTAACTAATCAAGTGGAACTTAATAATGTAGTTTTTCCCTATTCCATAGATCTATCTTAGTGTCAGCACTTGCTGTATGGTGAAACATGCTTTCCTTAGTGAAAGCTTGGAGTCATATACTATTCAGTATATGCATTCATAGGATTGGATGTAGGCCATACCCTGGTAGGAGTGTGGTTACAGTCCATAGCTCAGTGATATGTTGCTTATGAAGTTTCACAAGATTGGCTATGAGCCATACCTTGGAAGGAGTGTAGTTGTGGGTCGTAGCTCAATTTCACTAGCGTCATGACCTATGCCAAAGTGGGCTAGGACTTTCACTGTTTGACTATATGTCACATGTTTTAGTTGACTGTCATGTGTCTATTGTTTACTCATGTACTGACCATGAGGTTTGGTGAGGTCATGGATTCCGTCTCTTCTAATACCTTGTATGACACCAATTTTGACTTAGTAGTGGTTGGTTGGATTTGGGTGGTATGACTCAAATCCTTGGGGCATAATAAAATACGTAATCAGATGTGTAATATACTTGCTTAAGATCAAATATGAAAACATTGGATGAGGCCTTGCTTGCTTTTGTACAGTATAGTTGGCAGTAAATATACATGTTCTTCACATTTAAGCATTAACAACATCCAAACAAGCTCAAACTGGAGACTTAAACTCTCCACAAACCCTAATTACATCTCAAATAATTAGATCAAGGTTCTAAGCACAACATCAAGCCAAAACAAATAGGGTTAACCCAAAACACAAGTCAAGAGTCTTACAATAATAACAAAAGGAATATGATCCCAAGATTTAGGATTGGAGTCGTATATTGTCCTATATAATTTTTATTTCATTTTAGACTTAAATTAAAAATAAAGAAAGAAAATATTGCTATGCTATTAATTAGAGATGTGAAACTAATATCTATGCCTCTATATTTAGAGATATTTTAATTGCTATCTATGGTTCCACAACTAGAGGTTCTTCAACTATCAATCATGTTTATGTAGATAGAAGTACTTATACAATTAGTTCTACTTTGATGCAAATCTACTTAATCTGATTGACATGCTAATACTATTTATCTGTGCTTATATTTCTGAGCTTATTCATGATGTTAGAAATGCTCATGCTAGTAGACTCCTTATACTATTAATAGGGATATGAGAATAGTCTGGCTAATGATGATAGTTGTTATCTGCTCCTTTATGTATCTTGTTGAGTATATCCTTGCTATGTCTATTAGTTTGACATACTCATTTGGCTTAAATGTTTAATTACTTAAACCGTTGTAATCAATAAGCGTTGTTTGAGGTTATATCTCTTGCTGAGACATGGGTCTCACTCTGTGGGTCACCACATCTTTTTAGGTGATTGGTAGTAGCAGCAGTAGACCCATGGCATCAATGAGGAGCTTTGGCATTGAACCTTTGAGAAGGTTGTTAGTTGTCTAGTGTGTCCTAGAGTCATTAATGTACTCTCAGGTTCATACGGGAAAGTTTGTAAATAGTGTTTAAATTGAATCATGTTTTCGGTAGCATGTTATATGCTTGTTCAAGTGATAAATGTGGAAATGTATCCTGTACAAATAGTTATATGTGGTGGTTGAGGCCATTAAAAAATTGTAAGAGATTTTTGGCATAATATTAATATAAGCAAGTTGTTGGGATTTTGTGTAATAATTTATAGCATGTTGGTTATGTTGAAATCAGTATTAATTTACCCTTTTTTCTAGAGATGTGATTAATTAGTGATCGATTGTGTTTTGTGTTTTGATTAAACTCGTTTAGTGTAACGGGTTCTCACAAGTTGATATTAGAGATCTAGGTTCGCTAAGTCTACAGGGACACTAGGACATAGGACTAGGATGATGTCTAAGTTAGGAATATGACATAAAACATGGTGCATACTACCCAATCTTAGTACTTGGATGCCCTGGACAGATATTCAATTATTGAAGAAAAGGTAAGTATGGGACTCTTACATTTTTATATTTATGATTACTATGATCAAATAGTCATTTTGAAACAATCTAAAGAGAATAAAAAATCATAAATCACGGTGCTAAAATCTCAATCTTACCCTAAGGAAGATGAGAATTACATCGTAACTTATCAAAACTTGAATGTTTTATTATTATAAGGGGAAGATATGACACCATGAAAACCTAAATTAGAATAAAAATAAGAAAAAGAGGAGTCCTTGAAATTATAATTCAAGAATATAATAAAGTAAAAGATAGATAAGTCTGTGCTAATAAAGTGATTCAAGGTATGAAATTCACACAAGAAACAGACAACTCATGTGATAAGTATAATATGAGAAGATGAATGAGAATAATGACAGAGGAATAAATTGAATCTGAATTAATCTCAGAACAAAATATGTGTAAGAAAGTGTTAATCAAAATATTCATGGCATTTGAAAGAGATTAAGGGAGATAATCCCTTCTTAATCAAGAAAATGTGAAATATGATGATCTACCTCTAGATAAGTGGTTGAAAAACATAATAAAATTAGAGAACATTAACAAGTATGGTAAGTAGTTAACAAGGAAGGAGCAATGAGATACATTAATTATAATGATTCTGATGCTAATGGCAAGGAACCTGATATGAAAAAGGGTAAAATGTTACATAAAAGGAGTAACATGCATGATGAAGATAGAATTTGTTAACTCCTTTGCTGGTAACCCTTGGTAGTGTTGTGTTTTGAGAAGTGTGTTTCCCTTTGTGTTCTATCTTTTCGAGGTGCAACATTTAAGTGGATCATATACCATTTGGTACGCGTGGATTTTCAATGACCATAGGGGTAGAAATCTTGATATAACATGTGGTTACTTGTACTATGGTTCTAAGATCATAAAGTTTGTGATGAGTATTCTTTTGAGCCTTACAATAATTGGGAAGACTCCTCTTATATGTCTTAAGATTTGTTATGTTGGTGAGAATAAATGAGATAGGCATGTGAGTTCCTTATAGCCAAGGAGGTGGATACCAAGGTAATGAATCCTAGTATCCGAGATGTATCAACAGTATGGGAAGTATGCAGAGGTTGGAGATGTTTATAGAAAAACTTTCTAGGTGTTCCTCTCCCTTAGAGAGAGAGTTAATGATGATCCTCTAAATTTTGTTTGAAAGGAAAAAGAGTGATTCTATAATGTTGTGTACGGTCTGCTGATAGTTGGGAAAGACCACTATCAAGGATAAATGGTTTGTTTATCAATAGACATATGTTACTGTGTTCTTTAAAGATAAACCTAGGATCAAAATATAATGGATAAGAATTAATGTGGATGACATAAGTATGAGTTTAGGGTTATGTCATTTATACTAACCTATGCAACAATATCATTCATAAATAGGAGGAACAGAGTGCTCAGGTCATGTATCATAAGTTGTGAAAAGCTATGAATGATGACATCTCAAAGTATTTTAGCGATGGTCAGTAGCATGGTCAACATCTTTGCTAAACCTTAAGAATGTTGAAGCAGTTATACTTATGTGTGACAAGTTTAGCAAGAGTGAGTTGGGGGTTGACTAAAGTATCCTCTTGGAGTTACGATACATATGCTAAGTGTGTTGTGTGAATCCTGGTAAGATGAAGATATTATCATAGTCCTACCCCTAACAAGGTTCACCAGGAAGTTATATTTGTTAAATAGATGTAGACAGTGTATGATTTTTCAACTAGACAGATGGCCATACCACCATTGTTACAACCCCAACTTTTGGGTTCATTTGGTGGGAAATGTAATTTCTCATATTAAAGATATTTGAACAAATAATGATATAACTTGTTTTGAATAAAAGGATTTCGTTTACAATAGACTTGATGGTTGTTTTGTGGGCTTTATTGGCTATTGGGCCCAATAACAAGGAAAAGACTAAAGAAACTCCATTATAAATAAGAAAATGGAGTAAAGAATGAAGTGGAAACCTCTAGAAGGCAAAGGAATGTAATCCAAAGATGGATTTCATGCCTCTTGGGTTCCTTGGATTCCAGGGAGTCTGAAGTTGCATAGAGAATGTAATAAGAAAAGAAAAGATCAATTAAGTATTTCTTTATTAAGAAAGAAATTGAAAACAATGATAAAATGTGGAAAATAAGAGAAAAGAAGTATAATTGAGTTAACCTTGGTGGATTTTCGTATCCCAAGGATTACTAATGTTAAAAGGAATGTCAATGAGGAAAATAAAAGAGAAATAAAGAGAAATCCTAAAAAAGAGATATTTTAATAAGAAATAAACAAGATAATGAGAAATAGTGGGTAAAGATGCATCTAGAAGGATAATCAATATCCAATAAAAAGGAATTTCGAAATATTAAAGTTTCTTGGGATCCAAGGAGTCCCAATGAAGAAAAAGAAAGAGGAAAGGCAAATAAAACAAAATAAGAGGATAATGTGATGCATCATTAGTGACTTTTTGATAATATAAAAAGGAGATGTTAATTGCTTTAAGAAAATAGATTTTTGTGGCCAATAGAGTTAAAGCCAAGCACAAGGAAGATAAAAAGAGAGAATTTCGAATTCCTTAATGAACAAGGATCAAGAGGAAAAAAGGAATTAATTTAAAGAGAGGATTTATTCTCAATTATGGAAAGAAGGTTTCCTAATGAGGAGAAGCCCTATTTTCTTCATAGGCAAGCATGTTAGGGTGTGGATGTCCTCCCCTATATAAGGGTTGGACCCTTAGCCTCGAGTCCAGAGAATCCCACGTTTCTTTCTCTTCTTCTTCTTCTTGTTTCATCCATAAACCCTAGCTGAGGGGAGCAACGTGACCATGGGGCAGAAAGGAGCCCAAGTAGGGTTGCGATGGAGGCTGGAGATGCCACAAAGTCAGAACAAGGTCAAGCTAGCATCTCCATGCCCTATACGATGCGCCATGGCAGCAACACAGCTGCACATGGAGCTGCAAGTTGCAGGTGTGCCCCGACCAACCCATTCATTCTGGCCAAGCTATGAGGGTGCCTCGGGTGCGCCAAAGAGCGGCAGAGGCAGAGAAACAACTTCTGGTGAAGTTCAGGTCCTGATCTCGGAGGGTGAGCCATGCCAAGAGCCATCCTCGGCGACCGCTGCTGCTGATCCAAGGTTGAAGACAACCTAGCGATCAATGGACAAATATACCCCTCTAGTGTATGAAGGGTGGGCACTTATGCAAGGGCATATGTGTAATTCAGTTATGTTTCCAAATCGCGAGAGCACTTTGCATGGATGAAGTGACGTGGCAGTCCTTCATTGGCCCAAAGTAAGTTATTTTTGCAAAATTCATGTCTAGTTAACTGTAGCTCGGATGGATACACATAATATATGAATTTTGCTCAGAAGAACATGAGGAATCCAATAAAAATATGTTTAAAGACTATTTTTGATTGCAATTCGAAAAGTAGTGTAATTTATCAAATTTAATGAATTAAAGATTAAGAAACCCTATTTAGAGATGATTAATGCATTTAGTAGGGTTTAATGGATGATTATAGTTGATATTAACCTGTTAATTGTAAAAAGGTATATTGAGAACCAAAAGGATGAACTTTGCACGTAATTAGTTTAATTGAGAGTTCATGTGCATAAATATGCTTTAATGGGCCTTGAAACCCTAATATTAGTAAATGTGACTCATAATGGTTGTAATTATTCAAAATCATGAATAATGCTGAGATATGATAATTTCAAGCTATTTCAAGGATAAAAGTCCCTAATTTTGGATAAATACCCTTAATGTAATAATTAGGGTTTTCTAATGGATAAAGGTAGAATTAATGACAAATAGAGTTCATATGTGAGTTAGACCATAATGAACTATGAATTGATGATAAATGAGCATAATGATCTTGTCTTGGATTAAAAGGATAAAAAATGGTAGCTTTAATGTAAAAGAGGCTTAATGGACTTAATTGATGGTTAATTATGCTTTTTCTGATATCAGGGTTATATGTGGTTAAAAGATAACCATAGTATCTTTCGTGAAGGATAGATGAGAAATTAGGGTTTAAAAGAGTAAAATGAAGTAAAAACCCTAATTGCAAAGTAAACCCTAAAAGAGGTAGAAATCCTAAAAAGGAATAGAAACCTTAAGTAGCAAGATGGTTTGAATAGATTTTGATAAAAAGGAATTGGATGTGATTTCAGGATTCTTGTACTTGCTTGATTGGATTTCCCTTCTTGGTTGATTCTGTCTCAAATCTGCCTGACAGGTATTGGTTATGCTTATGAATATCTCGAATTAGTTTTTCGAGGTTTTCCAAAGTTTTCCTCGATGACTTGAATTAAACTGTTGGATGAATTTAATTCATGCAAACTATAATGTGGATATGACTATCACTTAAGATATGTGCCTACTAGCTTAGATCCTAGTCCCCTCTGTGGCTTAATAGTTTGACCTAGTACATGGCTACCTATGGGGTAGGTCCATCACGTCATTGGATGACTTAGTACATGGCTACCAATGGGGTAGGCCCATCAAGTCACCTTGAGTTAGGGATTGGGGTACCTATGGGTAGTGCCATGTGACTCTTTAGCACACCATGAGTTAGGAATTGGGCTACCTATGGGTAGTGCCTTGTGACTCAACCCTAGATATTGATCTACCTGTTAGGTAGGATCATGCAAGGTTCAATGGGGATCTACCATGAGGAAGGTAGCATCCAGGTCCATTGTAGGGACAACATAGAGATAGGGGATAGGTAAGGATTGAGTAGTATTGCTTAAGACGTAACCTTGGACGTTAATGATAATTGGCTGATTACATTGTTATCATAGTTGCACGATTATTGTTTTCCCCACATACCAACTTTATGCTGACTGACGTTTTGTTTGTCGACATTTTAGGTACAAGTGAAAAGAACAAACAATAAAGTGGCATATGTGGAATTAAATGAGGATTAATGATCAAGGAGGATTAGTTAGAATATTCTCTCATATGGATAGAAGTTTAGTAATCCAAGTTTTTCAAAGGTTTTATTTATACCATATTTTAGTATAGTTGGTAGAATTTGATAATTGTTATTGATTATTTGACGAACATTTGATCCTGTTAATTGGGATAATGGCTCTGACCTTCTAGTCTCCCTTCATTGGGGGTTACTAGGAGGCGGGGTCGTTACTACCATTGAGATGATTGGAGAATCATCTAAGCACATATGCCTCAAAATTCTTTACAATTAGGGGATGCCCACCTGATTGATTGAGTTTCTAATTACAACAACCATCAAAAGAGCATAGATATTGTAACGACCTCACTTTCCATGTCTCCCATTTAAGGAAATACCTTCAAGTTGAGATCCATTACCTATATTCCCAAGGATCCAAATTAGTCAAATGATAAATAATAGAAAACAATTTCAATTAAATTTCAAATATCATTTACAAACTGTAAAATGATATACCTCATGGAAAAAACCCTATTGAGAAGAAGTATCATCTATCTAGTCCTCCTTGGTATATCTTTAACATATTTGATATCTTTTATCTTATTCTTCATGTCTTTAATCATGTGAACGATATACCTAAAACACCAACAAAAAAATGCAGTCAACATATTACTATACTGTGTACATGGGGTGTAACCTCAATGTGTGCAACTAACATGATCACATCATAAGCATCAAAAATTGCAAATACGAACAAGCATATTCTTTACATATCACCCTTACTGGATAAATTATCTTGGGTGTGATCACTGTCTCATCCAAGGCCCGTGTGCATCACCCCTTGATATACGTCCACCTAGGGTTTAGAATATTGTCATTTACTTATTCGATACTCATATTGGCATTGTAGTTGAACAAAACTAAATAAACAACAAACTATTTATTAGAAAACATCGGAAAACTATATTTCAGATAGACATAATCATAACCATGCACCTCAATGGTGAGCCATGTAAATTATGCAAACAATCTCTAAGCATATTATTTAGTCAAGAAGGCAAATCAAGCAATCATCATGTAATCTACATTAAGTAAATTCTAAAGTGTCACCATCACATATTAATCATTGTAGATCCTATTCAATTCTATTGTAGGGTTCAAATTTGTCTCAGGTTAAGGATATGGATTAAGGGCTCAAACCATATATTTCTTGCACAATAGTTTATTAAAGTTATAACTCCACATTAATCATTATGTGTTACCCTAATGATCAAGATAGGCCTTTTATTCCATCACAGGAAACTATATGAAATTACGTAACTTTAAGATCCTAATGAATAAGGAGATTAGGTTTCTAAATCCTAATCATCATGTCCTTTCATTAGGAACACTTAGATTACATTAAACACATTAACGACATAGCTCAAGTTATGATCTTAAAACCTAATTCCTTATATGCATGATTTTCCACTTTAGATATCCAAATTATCATCATGTTCATCTTAGATCCCATTATGCTCATCAATATCAGATAACATCTCAAATTAGCCAGATTTACTGATTTAAGCATCATAATCACCAAAACTAGGTTTTTGTGCTTTTATCAACACTTTAACCCATATGTGCACCTTTTTAGAACTAGAAGTATAATTAGGGTCTGTAAGTATTTTATTTGGATTCTACATTTTTTCCTAATCGAATTTCATAAATAATTTGTCTCCATCCGAGTTACCAATCATTTACTAGAATATTTGCAAAATAAGGATATATGGGCCAATAAAAGACTGCCACGTCATCACTTACTTGTTTTCCCTCTTTTTTTGTTTGTCCAGTCAGGTTAGTGAAAGGACGCCCACACTCCTACTTCTTGGGTGTGCACATAGGGGTATATGAGCCATTTTACTCTTACCCTTCTCTTTCCCTCATGCAACGCTCGCGATGGTGTGAAGCCATGCACGCGCTTCCGGGCTAGCAAGCCAGGCACTGCTCCAGGTGCTACCCCAGCGAGGCAAGTCCACCGCCCCTTCCTCCTCTACATCTTGTTATCCTTCTTCTCTAGCACCAAGTCTCCCTCGCTCAACCATTCCAACCTAGCGTGATCAAGAATAAGTCTAACATTGTCTCCCCCCGACTCCATTGTATGACAAGTTGCTATCTACGCTGTCGCGAGTGGCTACCCTTCCACCCTCCTGTGATGACTATGAGGCCCTCCCCACCAGGGTACCCTCCTCACCGAAGGCCTGCCACCATAGAACCTTGCCTCTAGAATAAATTCCCAGCGGCTCCTGACCTCAGAACGGATCCAGGAAGCACAAATGATGTTACTTCCCCGATGAGCACTGAATGTATGTGGGAGACTAAAATCGCACATCAACTGCATGATGGCATGTCCCCCCATATTCGACATCCTGTGAGGTTCTGGGTGTTGTTGCTGGAGGTAGCTTGTCAGTTACCAATTAGGTTATCATTGGTTCCATACAGACAAGAAGGGTTGGGTGATGGGGATCACCTACGAAGGCTCCATGGTATGCTGAGGCCAAGGATATAGTTCCACTGTCAAAGTGGGGCTTATCTGGTCCCTTATATAGGCTCTAGAAGATCCTTTAGGGTTAAGAGGAGAATTGTTGAAAGGGATGAAGGTGGACGGTAGTCCTAGAGATTTCTTCCCTTTCTTGTACACATGGTAAAATTTAGTCTCTAGGGAAAGTAGATCATGCATGTTACTTAGCCATGGATAAAAAGGCCAAATTTCCATATGTGGTTGTCAAGGAATAACTAGGGAAAGACTTTAATTATATTCCCCCTTCTTCTCATTTCCTTTCTTCCTAATTTCACAAGGAAGATTCCCAAAAGACAAGACACTTATCACATTCCATAACCACCATTTCTTAAGGAGTAAAAAGATATTTCCTTTAGTCAATATTTGGTTTCCCACCAACAGAAAGGAGAAATGCAAGTTATCTAGTAAATGAATATATCCTCCTTATTTTCTCTTATTTACCCTTACTTTTCTTTACATGAAAACTTCTTGCCTTTTATTCTAATAAAACCAAAATTCATGAAAAGACACTACCATAATCTTATTAGGACATGGATTTAGCAACAAAAAGCCATATAGGAAAGCACATCAATACTTGACACTTCATTGGGTTATGTGTTCTAGATTATTCAACATACATCTTTATTTAATATATTCTTCTAATTTATTACCTTTATTCCATGAAAACTTACTAATATCCTTTCCCAAGTCATATATCAATTGGGTTTTAATGGGATATCTTTTCCAATCAAAACGTGTTCCTTTAGTCATCTCTTTAAAATGATACCATTATCTCATGGAATATCCAATTGTAGAATATTTTTTTTAATTATTGTTTACAAGTATAAAAAGGCTAAACGAGATAACATTGTGTTTCCACTCTTGGCTATATAATCACCCCTTTATCTAGAACATCATGCATTTTATTTTCCTCTGGAAACTTGACAATTATATCATATTTCACTTATTTATTTATTCATAAACTCATTGCTATTTATTTATGTGCAAAACCTCTTATTTATTTAACTTGTGTCACAAGCCCTCATGCCAAAAAGGTTACTAACATTATTATTCCACCGATAATAGCATTGGAAAAAAACGATAAGTCAGTTCATTTATATACTTCAATTTTATCAAAATTGAGGATATTACACTCACCCCTCCTTAAAAAGAATTTTGTCCCCAAAATTCAGACCTAGTAAGGTCAAGGTGAAAGATAACTCATCTTAATTCCTCAACATTGGGTTAGAAACCCAACTTAGATATCCTTAACACCTTTTATTGGTATGTAACCGTTACAACCTTAATTTTGCTTGTATAGTTGTATATACAATTTTTCCAAGAAAATGTACATGTATGAAATTGTATGATTTATGTTGAATAAATGCTTCCTTTTGCAACATTTCCTTTATATATGTGATTTCATGGATCCTAATAAATTAGTGAGTTCAATATGATAAAAAGGAAATAAAAATTTAAATAAATCAAATAATGCATAAAAGGATAAGAAATTAGGATAATGATGAGAATTATGTAGAATTCTCTAGAAAGTTGTATGATTGACCATTATGGATTAAGATTCAAATCCACATGGATTCTAATGGTAAAAGGAATCAAAATAAAGGAAATAGAAGAGAAAGAGAGAGAAAATATCAATAAAATATGCCTTATTAAGAGATAACTTGCATACGAAGAAAAGTCCCTTTTCTTTTGGATTTTTAGTTCCAAACTTGGCACACAGATAGATTAAGTCCTTAAAGAGTTTCCCTTAAAATTTGGGAGCAATCAGATAAATGAGGAGAGAGTTATGGAATTTATAAGTTTCCCTAAAGTGAAGAGGATATGGAAATATATGTATTAAATGTCACAAAAATTTTAGATTTGAATTATCAGTGCTTGACCCTTTGATGCACGTGGCTTCCTGGCCTTCGATCTTCAAATCAGCAGTGGGTGACTCACCGTCTACCTCCAACTCATTTTGGGAAGCTGGAATAGTAAAATGAAAATTCGTGTTACACTTTATCACTCCTTGATCAACAAGGAGTCCTAAAAGATAGCTCTTTGGATTTGGAGGAGGTTTGTGATCCCATCCATACTATTTTTATCCCCTTTAGGAAGGTATTTAGGTTTTCCCCAAATGTGAGAAGAAGGAAGACCCATAGCCGGGTGGCCTTGCTGAACCACACCTATATAAGGCTTTGTACTCCCCCCAACGATGGGGGCGAGACCATTGAGGGTCTAGGGGAGGCCCTCCACACCTACAATTCCTATCAAGGTGAAGCTTTGCTCATCTGTGTTGCCCTATATAGTAGGAGGTCCACCACCCTAAAAACCAAATGAACACTCCTAGAGCCTGACCCTCTCTGGAGATTCGAGGGTGCCAATAGGTCTGACAGGTTGAAGTGGAGATCTAGCTGCGCTCACCCAATTCTCAGGAGGATGAAACCTCAAAGTCAGCCTTGTTGTTGACTCGTACAAGCTGCTCATGAGATGGTCAGAGGAGGAAGATGAAGGAAGGATGAAATACCAGTTTGCCCCGACCTGAACCAGTCCCAGGCTCACAAACACTCGGGGGTAGAAACGTCCTTCAACCTGAGTCAAGGCTTTGCCCGTGTGTAGCGAGTTGCCACATGGCACAAATCCATTCACTAGGTTAGGCTTGTGTGGAAAAGTAGTGGAAAAAGAAAAGGAGCTCCTATTAACTGACGTGGCACACTGTTATTGGTCCAAAGGTAATTTATCTTGTGAAAATCATAACTAATGATTCGTAACTTGTATCAAGGTATGCTATATATGATTTTTTACCAAAACGATGATTAGAATCCATTAATGATATGATCAAGATCAAAATATGCTTCTAGTTTGAAAAGTGCACAAAATGCTATCCTGAATGATTTTAATGAATTTAAAACCCTAAGTTTGAAGATTAAAGGATCTAATGATATTCCCTAAATTCTTTGAGATAAATATTAACTTGTAATTGTAAAAAGCAGGAATTAGATCTAAAAGGTTAATTTGTGTACATAATTTGCTTCATTTAGGATTTCATGAAAATGAAAGTTCATTAACGGTCCTAGAAATCCTAATTTATGGTAATTGTGGGATTTAATGGTTTTAAGTACGAAAATCCATGAATAAGACAGAGATATGATGATCCTAAGATAATTAAAAAATAAAGACCCTTAATATGGGTAATTTGTGTAATTAGGGTTTTTATGAGTAGAAATGATGTTTTAGGGTTTGTTGACCTAAAAAGGATAAAATATGAGAAATAGATCGAAGAAACATTAATGAATCCTAATAAGGCTTAGAAACCTTAGAAAGGAGTCCTAAGTCAATAAAGGATGATTGAGTGAGTTTGTAACAATTAGGCATTATACATGCTTTTCAGGATCAAGATTTGCTTGATTGGTTTCTTGACTTGCTTGATTGGACTTCTTGATGGGATTGGATATCTTACTTATATTTGAGACTCCAAATCAGGTATGTGGTTACACTTATGGCTGCTCTCTTTAGTTTCACAATGATTCATAAAGTTTTATCAATTACCTACAATTAATTCTTGGACGAACTTCAATTCCTATAATTTATAAAGTGACTATTATTATCATTATTATCAAGTGTGCAACTTTCTCAAAATGACATGACAGCTCTGGGATTTATGAATGAGAATATGAATGAGGTCATGTTGATGACTAAGAGACCAAGACCATGATGGGAAGGTTATGCGAGGTCAAAACTAGGATGGGCAGACCAATGGCACCTAACTCTATATTAGGGGGTGACCAATGAGGTACCTAACTCCATATTGAGAGGTAACCTAATGTCCACTGTAAGGACAAAACCATAAGAGAGGGTATACCCAAGGATGGGAAAAATAGTTGAGAGGTTACGAAGAAAACATAATTCTTGCTTGGTAACAAAGAATTGATGTGATTATGTTGTTACAATCTATGTGCAAACTTTTGTTTATCCCACATATCAGTATAGCTTGTGATACTGACTGCCATTTTGTTTGTCGGTGTTTTATGGTTACTTTTAGATATATGCATGATAGAAAGCGGATGAATAATTAAAGTGACATTGGAAGAATATAGTTACATAAAGATTAGAGGGCCATAGATAGATCGATTCCTATCTTGGGTAATGTTCCAAAGACCCATATTTCAAAGGTATGTGAAAAAGAAAATTTTTATTCTACATTAAGCTTAGTTTGTGGTAGAATTTATAATTTTTTTTTAATTTTTTGCAACACATTTGATCGTATTTCGGGATAACGGGACTAGCTTCTTGGTCTTCATTAATTGGGGGTTACTGAGGGGTGGGATTGTTATAATAACTTTCTCATATTATTAGCAATATTGGTACTTGAATTCAATTCAAGGTAATCCACATCCTTAGTTTTTACATGATATCATCTCTTGATGATTAAATTTTCCATTTATGCTTTCCATTTCACTTGGTGATTATCTTTTCACTTAGGTTTCCAAACGATCATTCATTTCATTCCACATAAGGTGAGGTAACACCTCCAACCCTTGGTCATGTCATTAAGTTCAACTTAAGGTATTCAATCTTATATGTCATATTTAAGCATGACATGTGTTTACCCAATCTCTCCCACTCATAATGAGATGAAATAAGCACTTAACTATAGTTCAAATACAAAATTCATCCCATTCCAAGAGTAGAGATGGTATACCCACACATCACCTCAAAATTTCATATTTTAAGTTCAACCATTCTCAACAAGGCTCTAAACCATACTTACTTTTCAACTCCACAATATTCTTATAGTTAATGAAGTCAAATGCCTCTTTTACTCTTGAGTTTTTTCACAACTCTTCTTATGATTTCATAATTACATGGCTTCTTTGTATCTTTTACATTTACACCTCAGGTATCATGAGCCTTAGCCACTTCCTCGATGTCTAGGTGTATAGGTAATTTTGGAGTGATTTCATCCTTATGCATATAGGGAGTGCCCCTCACAATCATCCCTTGGGACACATGTACATCATGAAGGTGGCCAACCTCCTGAGACATGGGCCTTAGGTAAATGTAGTTGTTACCTTCCGACCATATGGCCTTATGCATTTAGGATACAATCAACTCCTAATCCCATCATTCCTATGTACCTTTAATACACCCTACTTGACCTTAGAATTGATTTAGGACTCTACCCTTCCCAAGGGCTTCTTTGAGATGTCACCACTTTAACCATTTTCAAGAACATTATTTTCATATGCAATTCTTTAAACCGGATTTCCTCCATCTCATATAATGCTTATTATTCCCGTATTGGACTCATGGAAACATTTCTTTGTGGACTCAGTCTCATACGGTCACCACTTCCATAGTGACTTTTCCTGATGTTCCACAGAGATGGCATACTTGGGTTCAAAGAATCATACTCAATATATGTTCTTTCATCTTTTATATTAGGTAACATTCATGGTTACCTCAATCTTTTAAATTTATTAGTCAACTTACTTTTCTAGGGAAGGTCCTAACCTAGGGAGCCTTCATGGCTTATAGGAGGAAGTTAGGCTCTCTAGCCACAACCTGACCCCAAGGTCTAAGGTTTTTCCTCCCCCATAGGTCCTTTTCCCACTCTTGGGTGGACCCACCCCGATTAGCACACTATCCCTATAAGTTAAACTAAGGGTTTCATATTATATTCTTTATGCATTGTTCTTATTATAACTTATCAATCTTGATCTCTCCAACCTCTGTCAAACCCTTCTCGGGTATTGTCCCTAAAGTGGACCTGGGCCACCTCCTCAGTGCCTTACTAGTCTTCCCCTATGTAGGATGATGACCTTTGATGTTCCACTGACCACATAGTCTGAACCATCATTACACACACACACACACACACACACACACACACACACACACACACACACACACACACACACACACACACACACACACACACACACACACACACATATATATATATATATATATATATATATATATATATATATATATATATATATATATATATATATATATATATATATATATATATATATATATATATATAGGGTATATCTTCACTACCTGTGCGGGTAACTAAGATTCGCTACCCGTGCATCAATTTTGTAATGGGATGACACATATATGTAATGAGACAACCAAATTTGTAATGAGACGACCAACATTGTAATACAAAAACTCATTTTGTATTACAACGCTGTTACAGTAATAAATATATATTTATTACTGTAACAGCTCTGTAATACAAAATGAGTATTTGTATTACAATTGTGGTCGTCTCATTACAAATTTGGATTGTCTCATTACAAATGCATACCTTCCCATTACAAAACTGATGCACGGGTAGCGAATCTTAGTTACCCGCACGGGTAGCGAAGATATACCCATATATATATATATATATATATATATATATATATATATATATATATATATATATATATATATATATATATATATATATATATATATATATATATATATATATATATTGTAGATCCAGAGGTGGCTATGATTTGAGCAAGTTATATTTAGATTTTCATTTTCATGTATGATCATTGGTTACTTATGTTTCTCATGTATATAATCATGCACTATCTTTCTAACTTCTCAACTTATCCTCTGTGGGAACTCCATTTCTGGAGTATTCATGTGAGGAACCCTCTCTTTAGGATAAGTCCCTGCAGTGGACATCATACATAAGCCCTGGCCCAATCACCTATCAATATAGTGGCAATCATACATAGTCCTTTGCCCGAGGTGATTATCTTTTTTGGGCCAGATCACTGACCATCATAGTGACCAATCATACATAGGCCCTCTTGACATGAGGTGATCCTATAGGCCCAATCATACATCTACATGTATTGCATACATCCATCAGAGTTAGTTGAGAAAGTTATATTATATCACATATTGTTCATAACTTTCTTAAATTTTTCTCATTAACTCTTTGTTCCAAAAGCACACATGCTTGAGAGGCTGGGCCACTTAATTTATTTTTATCTTCCTTATGATTAGGATTTTAGGGTTAGGTCTAGGGACTATACCCTACCTCTTAGAGTTTCCATGCCCCTTGATCCTCTAGAGTTTTTATAATTCAACTCTAGTTCCATCTAGAGTTTACAATTTCAACCCATTAAATCATTATTTTAATATTTCATGAACATTATCATCTCCACGTTATATGTACACTATAGTTTCTATGTCACATGTATCTTATTAATTCCATAGTACATGTACATTATTATTTCCTCATTACATGTACATTGTATTTCCATATGTACTTTATTATTCTCACATTAATTCCAAATTTACATGTGCATTAATTGGCAGAGGATGCCGTAATCCTATTTCTTCTCAAAATTCTAACTTAAGATGAGGAGGGAAATTCTTTATATGGTTTATTGAGCAAAAGGATGAGAAATAGATGAATCAAGATGAGAAGAAAACCTAAATGTATTTTACTTTGGGCAAAATCGTCCAACTTTGGCCAGGAAGGATGCACGGGCCCGGGGGTTCTCGTAAGCCAACTAGCGGTGCAGAGGAAATTTTTGCCAGCCCCTGATCATGGTACGATCTAGACACCTCAACCTTTAGAAAATGCCCTAATAAATCCATCATATTTCTATAGATTACTTGAAATTATAAACTATTAAATATTATTTGAAAAATTTAGTACTCTAATACCATTTGTAACACCCGATCCCACTTCCTAAGGCCCTAGTAGAATATACGGAATGTTGAGTGGTCTCACATACTACCACTATCTTAAATGCATACTTTGTCCTCACTCACACGCAAGCCAGGATAAACTTCCCAACTAGTCACCCATCCAAGTATTACTCCAAGCTGAGCATGCTTAATTGTGGAGTTCTTTAGTGATGCTCCCTGAAAAGGAGGTGCACCTTGATGATATGGGTAGTCCAATCATTCCTTTTAAGATCATCTTATCCGAGTCCTCAAATCTTAGGACGTTACAATCTCTCCCACTTAGACTCTTGACGTCCTCGTCAAGGCTCAACTATATGGCCTAATAACTTTCCCCATTTCAGCGCAGACCCATAATGGACCATGTACACCCAACTCCCTATCATAGCTACCAGTTCAAGGGTGGCCCCATCAACTTAGATAGCCCTTTCCAACATGCCTGGACCACACGGATCAATGTTTGGCATGCTAGAAGCCCATGTGGGCCCCACGTACTACAAGGGAATTGGCTCTGATACCATTTGTAACAAACTAACTTTCGGCGTCTCCTAATTAAGGAAAGACCTTCAAGTTGAGAGTCATTACCTATATTTCCAAGGATCTAGATTAGTCAAATTACAAATAATAGAAAACAATTTTAGTTAAATTTCAAATATCATTTACAAATTGTAAAATGATATACCTCATGGAACTAATACCTATTGAGAAGAATTATCATCTATCTAGTCCTCCTTGGTATAAATTTAATACCTTTGATATATTTCATCTTATTCTTCATGTATTTTATCATGTGAAACATATGCCTAAAATGCCTACAAACAAAATGCAGTCAGCATATTACTATACTGTGTATGTGCGGTGCAACCACAATGTGTGCAACTAACATGATCAGATAATAAGCATCAAATATTGCAAATAAGAACTGGCATGTTCTTTACATATCCTAACCCTTACTGGATATATTATATTGGGCATGATCACTGTCCCATCCAAGGCTCATGAGCATCACCCCTTGATATACGTCAGCCTAGGGTTTAGAATATTATCTTTGGCTTATGTGATACTCATATTGACATTATAGTTGAACAAAACTAAATAAACAACAAACAATTTATTTATCGAATCAATTCTAAAAAATCATTCAAAAAACATCTACAAACTATATTCTAGTTAGCCATAATCGTAACCATGTACCTCAATGGTGAGCCATGTAGATTATGCAAACATTCTCTCAGCATATTATCCAGTCAAGTAGGAAAATCAAGAAATCATGATATAATCTCCATTATGTAAATTGGAAAGTGTCCCCATCACATATTAATCATTGTAGACCCTATTCATCCCTATTATAGGGTTCATATTTGTCTCAAGTTAATGATATGGATTAAGGGCTCAAATTTTGTATTTCTCACACAATAGTTTATTAAAGTTATAAATCCACATTAATCACCATGTGTTACCCTAATTATCAAGATAGGCCCTTTATGCCATTAGGGGAAACTATGTGAAATTATGCAACTTTAAGATCCTAATGAATAAGGAGATTAGGTTCTAAACCCTAATCATCATATTCATCATGTCTTTTCATTAGGAACACTTAGATTACATTAAACTCATTAACAACATAGACTAAACCTAATTCCTTATACACATGATTTTCCACTTTAGACATCCAAATTATCATCATGATCATCTTAGATCCAATTATTTTCATCAATATTAGATAACATCTCAGATTAGCTGGATTTACTGATTTAAGCATCATAATCACCAAAACTAGGGTTTTATTCTTTTATCACCACTTTAACCCATATGTGCACCTTTTCAGAACTAGAAGCATAATTAAGGACTGTAAGTATATTATTTGGATTCTAAGTATTTTCCTAATCAAATTTCATAGATAATTTGTCTCCATCTGAGATACCAATCATTTACTAGAATATTTGCAAAATAAGGATCTATGGGCCAATAGAAGGTTGCCACACCAACACTTACTTATTTTTCCTATTTTTTGTTTGGTCGGTCAGGTTAGAGAAAGGACACACACACCCCTTCTTCTTAGGTGTGTGTAGGGGTGTATAAGTCATTTGACTCTTACCCTTCTCTTTCCCTCACACGAAGCTCACGACGGCGTGAAGTCGTGATTGCGCTGTCGAGCCAGCAAGAAAGGTGCTGGCTCCAGGTCCTACCCCAGTGAGGAAAGTCTGTCGCCCCTTCCTCCTCCACACCCCATTATCCTTCTGTACCAGTGCTAGGTCACCCTCACTCAGACAATCCAACCTAGCATGAATAAGAAGAAATCTGACGTTGTCCCCCACCCCTTTGTCTCCATCATATGACAAGTTGTTGTTGACGCTGCTGTGAGCGGATACCCTACCACCCTCCCGTGATGGCTGTGAGGCCCTCCTCACCAGGGTACCCTCCTCACCGAAGACCTGTCACTAAAAAACCTCACCGCTAGAACAAATTCCTAGTGACTTCTAACCTCATAACGAATCTAGGCAGCACAGACGTTGCTGCTTCCCCGATGAGCACCGATTGTATGAGGGAGACTACACTCACTTATAAAATGCATGATGACATGTCCCCCCATATTTGTCATCTGTGAGGTTCTGGGTGTTGTTGATGGAGGTAGCTTGTCAGCCACGAGTTAGGTTGTTGTTGGTTCCATACAGACGAGAAGGGTTGGGTGATGCAAATCACCTACAAAGGCTCCATGGTCTGCTGAGGCCAAGGATAGAGTTCCTCTGTCAAAGTGGGGCTTATCTGGTCCCTTATATAGGCTCTAGATGATTCTTTAGGGTTAAAAGGATAATGGTTGAAAGGGAGGAAGGTGGATGGCGGTCCCAGAGATTTCTTCCCTTTCTTATACGCATGGTAAAAGTTGGTCTCCAGGGAAAGTAGATCAAGCATGTTATTTAGCCATGGATAAAAAGGCCAACTTTCTATATGTGGTTGTCAAGGAATAACAAGGAAAAGATATTTTCCTCATTCTTCTTGTTTTCTTTCTTCCTAATTGCATAAGTAAGATACCCAAAAGACAAGACACTTATCACATTCCATAACCACCACTTCTTAAGGAGTAAAAAGATATTTCCTTTAGTCAATAAGTGATTTTCCACCCACAGAATGGAGAAAGGAAAGTCATATAGTAAATGAATATATCATCCTTATTTTCTCTTATTTACCCTTACTTTTCTTTATATGAAAACTTCTTGCCTTTTATTCTACTAAAACCAAAAGTCACAAAAAGACACTACCATAATATTATTAGGACATGGATTTGGCAACAAAAGCCATAAAGGAAAGCACATCAATACTTGCACTTTATTGGGCTATGTGTTCTAAATTATTAATCATACATCTCTCTTTAATATATTCCTCTAATTTATTACCTTTATTCCATGAAAACTTATTAATATCGTTTCCCAAGTCATATCAATTAGGATTTAATGGGATATCTTTTCCATACAAAACTTGCCCTTTAGTCATCTCATTAAAACAATACCATTATCTCATGGAATAACTGATTCTAGAATCTTCTTTTCTTTTTATTATTGTCATTAAGTATAAAAAGGATAAATTGAGATAACATTTTGTTGCCACTCTTTTCTAGATAATCACCCCTTTATTTGAAACACCATGTATTTTATTTTCCCTTGGAAACTTGACAATTGTATCATATTTCACTTATTTATTTATTTATTCATAAAGTTATTGCTATTTATTTATGTGCAAAACCTCTTATATGTTTAACTTGTTCTGCAAGCACCCATGCCACAAAGGTGACTAACATTATTATTCCACCAATAGCACCATTGGGAAAAATGACAAATAAATTCATTTATATACTTCAATTTTATCAAAATTGAGGATATTACAGAGATGAAACCTTATAAAGTTGATAAAATGTACATTGTATTCCATGTTTGGTAATAGACAACAAGTATGGCCTTTGAGTGATTTATAATACAACAGATCAAATAGTTCAGGATGTCAATTAGAGCACCAAGTTGAAAGGTACTATCAGACCTGTACAGGTGGCACAACAGTTCCTATGCTGAAGTAAGGTGACACATGCATGAATTAAGGAAAAAGAATATGACTCCTATGAGAATGATGTGACATCACCATGAGATGGAAGTAACCATGTGGAAGATTGAGAATGAGGTGCATGATAAGTATCCATCTTTGTTTACCTTGGATTTCGGGGGTGAAATCCCTGTTAGGGGTTTATGGTTGAGAGACCCCTAACCTTGCTTAAAAGTTTGAACAAGATTAATCATCATAATTAAGATATTAAAACCTTAATTAAACCTTTGAGGTGTTTTATATAGTATGACAATCTTAAGTTTCAAGTTTGGTCCAATTTGAACACTGTTTATGCAAGTTATGTAATTTTATGTACATTTTGGACTTTTCTGCAATTTACGCACATGGGAGGTTTTATCTACAATGTGTTACATTAAATATGTTCCTTATATGTTTTCTTATCATTCCCGAGCTTAGTGAGCCATGGGGTGCTCAATTGTACCTTGCTTTGGTGGAATTACCCTTCTAGGGTTGATCTAGGGTTTACCCCTCCCCCCAATGGATGAGCCACCTTCAAGGCAAGCAGTTGATGGTTCCACTGGTTTGGTCAACAAATAGTGGTCACCAACCAGTGGTAAAATATTTGGTCATCCTATAAGGGTTCTAGGTCGATGGTTTTTTCTGGTTTGATTCACTTGAACCGATGGTTCACTTATAAGGTGATCAAACGATGGTTCAACAACCTATTGACCTAGACATGAATGAATGATGGTCACCACCCCTCAATGGATAGTGAGGGACCTTGGAGGTCAACATCTAGTGGTTTATAATACTACAACATCTAATGGATATGCTTCTTTCATGTCCATGGATGCTTTAGGCCATGGACACATGGAGAGTTGCTTAGACACGCCATGCTTCTTCTCTTCCTTATCCTTAAGCTCCCAAACAAAACTTTTGGTCTCCATAACTTCTCTCCTTACTAGATATTTGTGTTTTCTATGTTTACTAGTGGGGGAGATGCCCAAGGTTGAATAAGGTGACCGACCTTCTTGCTGGAGCAAGTAAATCTTAGATCTACCCAATTCTAGGGTTTGTGAAGCTATCTTAAGGTGTTCTTGACCAAAATGAGTAAGTTTCTCCTTCTCCTTTCTCATTTCTCCTTCTGCTTGTCTTCCTCCTACCTTCTTCCTAGATGGAACCATGTTCTTTCATGGTAAAACTTGTTCTAAAGCTCAAAAACCCTACTTTTCATGCCCCTTATGCTTAGGGTTTGCTTCTTTTGTGGAGGAAGGTGTTAGATGGCCGAGTTCAGAGCTTATGCTTGGGTTTTCTACCATCCCTGATCGAGTTTCCTATTGTTTGGGATTTGATATTCGTCTTATAGGCAATTTTTATAGCTTGCTCCACGTTTATTTCTTACTATAAGCTTATTAGCTCATGTTCTTGCTTAAAAAGGATGATCTAAGCATTAAGAAGCTATGCTTGCCTACGGTTTCAATTTTTATGGTGTTCCTTGCTTTGTTTTTAGTTCTATATGAACCTATAACTATGTGCATGTTATTCCAAAGGTATAAGAAGTCTTATATCAAGTTGGTATGACAATGGATGGTGCTAAGAACCTAACACACGATGGTCTATACTAGGGTTTCGAGGTTGTTTTCTTCTCTAACATATAACCCGATGGCGTTGTCATTGCAACAACCAGTGGTGTGGTCTTAGTGACAACTGATGGTGGTGACCAAAGGTGACAACTGGTGGTGTATATCGATGGTTACACCTTAGGTTAGGTTTAGGCTTGATTGGAAGTTCAATGATCAATGGTTTGGTTCCCTAATGATGGCCTCAACCAATGGTGACATTAGTTCAACATCCGATGGAGAAAAATGATCATAGTGTTGACTCCATCAACTGATGGTGGTCCAATAGACCACAACCAATTTTGGATCTAGGTTTCCTATGTTGCTTCATTTTAACCTCTAAACCTATGGGTTCTTGGTTCAAATGATTCAAGGAATAAACCTACACAACAATTGATGATTTTGAATGATGAACGTGATCCAATGGTTGAGATTGGATGCTTTAACATCCAATGGTTTCAACTGAAGCTTATAGTATAATATGTGAGTTCTAATATTGTGAATCTGATGGTTTCCCATATGTGATCAAATTAAGAAGCTTGTTCATTAACAAGTAGATGGTTTGCTTGAAATGTACGATCGATGGTGGGTGTTACCCTATTTTCAATTAAAGCATTTATGTTGTTAATCAAGGGTTGGCTAGGGTTAGATGGTGACTTTTTCTAGGTCATAGCTCAATATAAGTGGTTTATTCAAGGTGTTTAGTTATGTAAACAACTAATGGTTTTACCATCTCAACATCCAATGATTTTAGGTTGATGCTTGTGGCATGTTGGTATGGTTTGAAGGATGTTGAAACTAATAGAGGTTTTCTCATTTTCATGTAGTCATACCTTTGCCCTCATATGAATGGAATTAATGATGACTATATTGTGTGATATGTAACCCTAATAGTACATACATTTTTACACTTAATCTTGATGCAATTAGGTGATGGTGATTAACTATGATTATCCTTACTTGAATGAATAATAAAATAATGAAGTACTCTCTTATTGTGGTTAAAACCCTAGTAACTATAACCTGATGGATACACCTTGAGTTATGTGTGGATCCACACTTGAGGATAGTATGAAATGTGATGATGATTAGCTTGAATGAGGTATAATCCTCTTATATTGACAAGGGTTGATACCCTATGATATTGTATAAGAATTTATATCCTATTATAGAATGATGAGAAGTGTAGTTTCATGAATGGCAATGGATAGTACGGTGTGATGAATAAATGAGGAACAATAAGTTTCATAATTTTATATATTCTGAAGTTGTTATATATCAATGCTTTCCAGAAATGAATTAGGGTTTGTATGTCCATTTTTCTGATGCAGCCTTAATTCACCCAATTGGCAATAAGTAATCAAGTGAAAATATAATCATGTAGTGCCATGTGCCATAGAACCATCTTTTGCGTCAACACTTCTTGGATGGTGAAACGAGTATTCCTAAGGGAAACTTGGAGTGCATACATAACATGAGTATGTGGGATGCTTGTCATCCTGACACCAAGTGTTTTAGGAGGATGGTTGCAGTCATACCTAGCCCACATTTTGAGAATGACTACGATCATATCTCAATTATTATAATATGATTAAGTTTGAATACCCTAGTTACTAGCGTCGTGACCTGTACCAAGGTGGGATAGTTACAAGACTATATGTCGTTGTTTTTAGTTTGACTATATGTCACTGCAGTGCAGACTCGTACTAATCAAGTATGGAGAAGATATTGGATTCTGACTCTTCCTATATCTTATATGGAACTGATTGCGACCAAGTGGTGGTTAGTTAGACTTTGAGTGGTACAACTCAAACTCCCCATGACTTAATAAAAGATGTGATACATTTGTGTAGCATATCTATTTAGGGTTATACACAATGCTTCACATTGGATGATAGTCCTTGTTTGATTATCTTTACATAGAGATGATGTTTAGTGCATTACGAGATAATATATATACTTATGTTAAAAATATGCTAATGTTGTAGTTGAGAACGTACAATAGCCATGCTTACGTTAATGGATATATTTCTACTGCTGGATATGCTTATGATGATAGTTACCACATGTTTTTAGCCATGTCTCTATTAGTTAGAGATGTTAAACTGATAGCTATTCCTCTATTATTTAGAGATGTGAAACTGATAGCTATGTCTATGTATTTAGAGGTATTGCAATTTCTATCTATGCATGTATAACTAGAGCTTCTTAAACTGTCAATCATGTTTACATAGATAGAAGTACTTATATTGTTAGTTCTACTTTGATGTAGATCTGCTTAATCTGATAAACATTCTAATTCTATTATCTATGCTTATGATTCTGAGCTTATTCATGATGTTAGAGATTCTCAAGCTATTAAACTCCTTATACTTTTAATAGGGTATGAAAATAGTCTGTCTAATGATGATAGTTGTTATCTGTTCCTTTATATATCTTGTTGATTATATCCTTTCTTGTCTATTTGTTTGACATTCATTTGGCTTAAACTATTTAATTACTTAAACTGTTGTAACCAATAAGCATTTTTGGAGGTTATATCTCTTGTTGGGACATGGGTCTCACTATGTGGGTCAACACATCTTTTTAGGTGATTAGAAACAGAGGTAGAAGACCCATGGTATCAATAAGGATCTTTGGATTTGAATTTTTGAGAATGTTTTTAATTGTTTAGTGTGTCTTAGAGTCATACCTATACTCTCAGGTTCAGGCGGGAAAGTTTGTTAATGGTGTTTCAACTGAATCAAGTTTTTGGCAGCATGTTATATGCTTGTTCAAGTGATAAATGTGGAAATGTTTCTTATGTAATAGGTATATGTGGTGGCTGAGTCCATGAAACAATTGGAAGAGATTTTTGGTATAATATTAATACAAGCAAGTTGTTGGGCTTTCGAGTAATAATTCAGAGCATGTTGGTTATGTTGAAATCAGTTTTAGTTGACCCTCTTTTCTGGAGATGTGATTAATTAGTGATCAATTGTGTTTTTTGTTTTGAGGAATCACATTTAGTGTAACTGGTTCTGACAGTGCATATCTTAAGAATAGTCACATTATCAAATTCCAAAGTTTACCAAGGATTTCTCAAAGTTTGGTTAAATAAGTTGTTGGATGTTTATTTACTTCATGTTTATTATACTGCTAATATTAGTACCATATAAAGTAAACAAAGATATTCTAAACCCCAAGATAAATTTACCAAGGGGTAATATGCATAAGTCCAAGATGGACAGTGATTACATTTGATATGTCATACCAAGACTAGGTTATAATATGTAATTTAAATTCCATATGCATAAATATTTGATTGTAAACAATACATGTTGTTGTCATAGAACTTTTGTATGCACCCACATACACAATATAGAAATATGCTGATATGTTTTGTTACATATTGTAACCAATCTTTGTTCATCTAATGGATTTTTTTTTTAGATTTGTAACTTAGAAATTGAGGTACTAACTCTCAACATTTGATATCCACCTTGATTGGGGGTCACTAAAAAGTGTGGGTCATTGTACATGTCTATTGCCAGTCTCTGAATTTGACTCTATTATCCAACCATTGATAAGGGCTTAACCTGATTCCATATCATTGACATGCATTGCGTGATAATACTGGATCCTAAGTAAGCATAGAATCATACTCTGAGGTGATAATTAAATCTATAGAAATTCAGTACAACCAATACAATCACACACACATCTACAATGAGAAAAACTCACAAGCATAAGGCTAGTTCTATGATCTTATAAACATGTGTTCAACATAATTTTATATAATAGGTGTCTTCCAACAACAAAGTTGATCTGGCACATAAAATTGTGTGACAAATAATATTCAAAGAATAACATTCTTCGACTCATGATATTACAATAAATAAATAGTATATAAATCAATACTAATCCACTAATAGTAGTTTTGTGTTGGAATATTCCTAGATCCATAGATATATAGATTAGTTTCTCATAATTTCATTTTGTTCCAAAAAAATAACAAGAGGGAGAATGAATTCCATGATGAAACAATGAAAAGCCAGAATGAACTAGTGCTGACCACAAAGAAAGAGGGTATGGGCATCTTTCATCCATTTTTTCTCCAAGAAAGTACATTCTTTTTACTCATTAGACACCAAGATAATCTTCTCTCTTCTCTCCTTTAGTCCCAATGGTTGTGTGGCGTAGAATATTGTGAACCCCTTGCAAATCACTACCATTAGGTCTTAAGTGACATATAAAAAAATTGAAATAGTCAAATCATGAATAATATGTGTGGGAAGATCTAAGCTATTTAGGGTCCATGCTATCAGAATGACTATTGAGGCATCAACATGTTTGACTAGGCTTTGGTGTAGAAACTGCACATTCTCGACAACATTGACATAATAGTCGATGCTAGACTTTGAGGGCTTATACAACTACATCAATATGCATTTATGATGATAGAATCATAATAAATGTGAATACATCGTCAAAAGGGAATTTTTTGTGCATCAAACTATGGTGGCATTGATAGTAGTAGCATAAACATCTATATTTTGACTCTCTTTCAATAAACTCCACAAACATGCAATCAAACATCTATATGTATCTATAATGAATATTATCAAATTATAACATTATAGCTTTAAAAATGATAGAATTGTTGGGCCAGCAACTTTCCACCCTTCATTTGAATTTATTGGAAATAACATACAATAATTCAATATATATATATATATATATATATATATGTTATTGCTTGCATCAAACATGAGAAGAGAGAATGAGAGTCATTAGTCTAAAGGAAGAGAAGAGAGGGTGAGAGACTATATTCAAAGAAACGAATTGATTATAGTTATGTGATGATTTGTATGCGCTATATGGACTTCAAGTGAGCTTATCATTAAAATTTAAGACTTAATATGAAAGTGTGGTAAAACCCTAATTGACTTCTATGTAGCAACCAATAAATTTTAAATGATTTTTATAAAAAAAGGAATGAAAAACAATTAGAATGACAAGTGTTAAATATGTCTAATAAAAGTAGAAAGATGAGCAAAAATACTAGTAGAAAGAAACATAGAAAGACAATTAGAATTATGTGTCAAATATGTCCAAGAAAAGTAGAAAGATGAGCAGAAATACTAATAGAAAGAAACATAGTTAGACACACCATCTTAACTTTTGACACCCAAGTAATCTCCAAGAAATCTTTAAAGTACACTTTGATGCACTTGTAGAGTAAATCATTGGACATTCATTTTAATCTTTATCAAGGTAAAAATAAAACTATCACGTATGTCAATTTTGGGTGTCTTTTAAAATTACTTATCCCATAAATAGGATAAATGAATAGGACATAAAGTTTTTAATGCCAATTTTTGAGTTATGTGGAGATAAGTTATGCATAAATATGATTAAACATTGGAATAGAGACTTTAGTATAGAAGCCAACATGATAGTTGAATTATGTATTGCAATTTCTTTGATAAACTATGGCTTATGCATGCCAATGCACCCCACTTGAGCCCTTTGTGATGCTCACATGCTAGAAGACCCATTCTAGAAAAAGTGGAAACAATATCCTATGAGGCAATTTTTAATGAGTGTATTCTTTCCAAATTAGTTCATTCTCTACTGATAAGTGAGCAACAATATGTAAACATGTATGCACATTCAAGCATTTTGGAAGTTATTTTTTCACTTAGAATGTTGGTGTTTTATTCTGTTTCCCATCATAAAGTTGTTACTTCCAATGAATCTAGGTCTTACATGAAGCTAATATATAAAAATTATTCAAATATATATGAGAATTGTCCTATTTACTTTGGTTTATAGTATTACTGGATGAAATTGGATCTTCAAAAAGAAACTAAAATCTGATAGAGGTATTAGCAACTAGAAGTCTAGATTCATCATTAAGGGTTACATTCAAGAATAAGTGATATATTGCACATATACTTCTTCTCGTATTTTTTTATACAACCATAGTCTATGTGATCATATCATTGTCCTCAATATATGACCTCGGTAACCACAAGACGGATATGGAAACTATACTTTTCCATGGTGATCTTCATAAGGAAATATATGTGGATAAATCATAGATATTTTTGGCATGTGAGGAATGAATGCAAGGGGAAAAAACTTGTTAGACTAGGATATGGTTTAAGACACACCCTTAAAATGGCATTAAAATATTGAAAATAAATTATAATCCTTTTTCTACATTACATATGAATTTGGTAAATGAGACCATCAAGATTGTGATTTTCTAGATTTAGGTTAATATCAAGATTGTGATTTTCTAGATCAAGACTAAAATATTGAAAATAAATTATAATCCTTAGTTTGTGATTTTCAAGATTTAGGCTAATATGTTGGGGGAGTCTATCATATCTTGTCCTTATTAGGGTCAAGGCAATCCTTTCATCTAGAAAATTAGGAATCTAATAGGGTTGTCAGACATTTTGTGAGAAATTTGAGTCCATAGGTCATATAAACTTCTCACAAGTTTGGACTGACCTTTGTCATCATTGGAAACCCAACTGTTGTCTTCAGCAAGAGATGACCATCTTTTGAGAAGTCAAGACAAGCATGAGGTTAAATTGACGTATGAAAAGAACCACTGACCTTTTGGGTTGACATACATGCTTTACTTAGCTAACTTTAGTCGTTCCTATGTATAAATTGTTTTATACAAGAAACCATTTTATTTGATTTTAGGAAAGCAAGCAAAAAGCCAAACCCCTAGTAATAAATGGATCCAAGGAAAGCATGCAATGGGATTATAGATGCAAAGTGTCACATACTAGATTTTGACTACTAAATTTTTGTTTAGCTGCAATCCTTGATTTCTTCTAGTGCTAATGTTACACCCCGATCTCACAATTACCATTAATCATGAGATTAGGGCATAAATTGAGGATTTAACGTAATACAAAGATCACCCTTAACTTTTTTCTTCATTTTCAAACTCTTTGTTTTCTCACATTGAACCACATAAACTAACTTTACAAGGGAATCTAAACATTGATTTCTTTAATCTGATTTCAACAGTAAAAATGCATGTATGAACATTCATTATGTTTCTCATATTTTTAAGAACATAGGACTTGCTGATTCACATATATTGCTAAAAGAGGAATAATGTTATACATCATCATTTACAACTCTTTCTTATTTCTTTACAAGGACCTAGAGTGACAAGGACCAATTGAACTTAACTATACTCAGACTTAACTCTTGTGGCAGATCTACTCTGATGCAATGATACCTTCAATCCCCACAGTTTCCCTAAAACATTTTGAGTAGAGGGGTGAGCCTATTTGCTCAGTGAATGAGTAAAACAATAATGCAGTCTAAAGTACTGAATCAAACATTTATCATTCTTGGATAATTGAAATAAAACAAGACAATAATTTCAAATTAAAAGACTAGATATAAAAAAACTTACTAATAACACTGAAGCCTACATCATTAGAAATAAACAAGTACGGAAATATAATCCTCACTATATTCAATATTACATTTAAAGAACAACTGCTGCAAAACTAAAATCAAACTTTTATTAACTCTTCTTACTTATAAGAAACTCTTTAAACTTATATTATCATATTTTAGCTTATGCCCTAAACATATGCAGTGTACTCTAGATATGAAAAATCATAACAAAATATGCTCTCACCGTACAAGACTTAGCTGACACACCCGGGATGCTAAGCCTGACTACATTGCTGGTCTATAACAGGAAAATGGCTCTCTAGCCTCAGCACACCTATGGGCCATAAAACTAGACTTCTCCTCTAACCTGAGCACACAAGTAGAGAGTCAAGCCACCTATTGGATTTTCTATACTCTAGTGCCACCAGGATCTCTGGTTGATGTTGGACACTACATACTATATTTTTAAGGAGACGTCCACTAGGGATTCGTCTCCTGTACCACCTATTAGTACGATCTGACCCCTGTACACTGGACACTGCCAGGGTTAGGTCATTTCATCCCTATGACATAGACCTCTCATAGGGAATCTACGGTGTTCAGGGCTACTATTATTACTGTAACTTTGATTATTTCTTTCTCTTAGACTGATCTCTTTTAACTCTGTATATTAATGACTACTCAGACTGTTAAATTGAAATAACTAATGATATTGAACTGAATGCTTAACATATTTTTTACCCCTTTCTTAGGGTTTCTGCTTACTCATGCACATATAACACTTCTCATGTATTCAAACATATATCATGTCTACTAATATAAATATTCTCATTCAACATTTCTTATATTTATGCATGGCATCAATAACATACCTATCTAGGGCATGTCATATATCCACTTGCAATAGCATAACAACATATGCATTTCATGACAAGTATTTGAGTTAGAAAATCTGAATCTCATAAACAAAGCATATATGCATATAAGATAATATTCAGATAAAATCCCACAATATCACATGAATCATTTCAATCATCCATTTACTACTAAATTAGATATGTATACTTGTAAATGCATACTAGATTGGGTTTCCATCCTTGATTACTTGCTATTCACAGGATATGTATTGTGAAAATCAAAAACTCCATTTGTCCATATATCAAATCAAAGAGATCAAACATGTAGAATTATATGCACTAGGAACATAAGTAAGATCATATAAACATAAATCCAAATTTCAGCTATAATGTTGTTCAAGCACTCGAATAACTTGAAAATTCAGATCTTTAGAAGATTCTCAATAAACTTCTTAATTCTGTAGTATTCAAGATACATGGATATCTATATCCATGTCATCATATAAACATTGTCAAATCATAGTTGGAACATGAATTGAAGTATTCTATAAACTGAATTCAAGAACAATTCTTTTCATTTATTATCATCTAGGGAGAAATTGAGAATATAAATGAAAACCATCTAATTGAGTACAATTGACTGAAATATTCTTTTACCCACTCACCCTAAGCTGTAAAACAACTTAAAAATGTATCCCATATCTGAAAATCTCAAATCCATATCAAAACCCTAACAATCGCCACTTTCTTCTTCCTTTCAACTCAGAAACCCTAGAATTGAAGATTAGGAGAGAAAGAGTGAGAAAAGGACTTGATTTGATATGATTTCGAATCCAATCAGGGGAGGGATAGAATCTTGACATATGAGAGAAGATTCACCATGAAACTATATCCAAAGAAGCTAAACTTACATGATTTCATCATTCCTCAGACCACAAAACCCTAGGTCAACCTCTCCATCACTTTCTCCTCTCAAACCCTAACTCTCCCTCTCTCTCTAGGATTTCATTTCTTTGGATTGAATCACGAATTATGAGAGCTCCTTGTGTGTTAGGTTGACCATATAGAGCAATTGAGCTGCTTGGGTCAATTGCACATTGACTCCTCGCTATACTTTCTCTTATTTCAGCTGAATTTTCTGTCATAAAAATATTACTGTAATTCATCTACTGATAAGGTCTGAACGCATCCAAAAATTATGAAAGTTTTAAATGTTGTTTATGATTGAGTTTAAGATCTACAGTTAAAATTTCAGATCTTTGGATTACCAATAAATAATTAAAAATAAAATAGTTCACTACAATATTAATATGAAAATATGATTGGTCGAGTTTGAAACTTGACCGACAAATAGGTCAGAACATTCTGCAAAAATTCTTATATTTTTCAATATTGTTCAGATATCCAAATCATATCCAAATTTGAATTCAATCAGATTTACACATAAAATACTAAAAATCATTTAGTGAGACACTATACTTATCAAATTCTGTATTCATATGTCATCAAAACCCTAATTTGGGCCGATTAGGGTTTCAAATCTTAAACCCTAATTATGTGAATCAAAGTATGATTAAATCTTCTCATTATATTTAAAACATAAAAACTTAACAACCATCACTAATCAAGATTTAAACAATGATCAACTTAGTTAAGCATGCAATCATCTAAGTAAACCCTAGTTTACCTATTAAGCTCAGATGCGGTCATAACAACTAATTTTATAAGCAAAGTTGGCCTTTATTCCAAATGACAGTTAGTCATTTTGACTTAATTATTGAAGTGTTACTATAAAAGTAGTCTTCAATTGAAGTCTTTGTCTAAATGTACATGTAACGATCTCACCTTTTGGTGTCCCCCAATTAAGAAAGGACCTTAAAGTTGAGAGCCATTACCTAAATTCCCAAGATCTAAATGTAGAAAATAACAAATAATATCAAACAATTTCATGATTTCCCAAATAATGTTTACAAATGTGTAATGATGCACTTCTAAGGAAATACATGAATTTTCAATGTGAAATTCATAACATATGAGAAAAGTGTTACATCTAACTAATCCTCCTGACTTATCTCTAGTACCTTCAATTGATTTCATCTGCTTCACCATGTCTTGTGATATATTCATATTTGATAGTTACCTAACACACCGAAAAACCAAAATGTGGTCAACATATTTATATAATGAGTATGTGGTGAAAACAAAATATGTTCATGTAAGTGTAATAACATAAAAACCATATAAGCAATTATCATTAAATAATCAAACTTTCATTTATATTGAATTGCACAACTCATAATTGCTCAATCTTTGTGGTATACTCTCTCACTTGGGTTTTTTCCCTAAAGTGGACTCACATACCTTCCTCTCCTGGTTCCTTGGTATTATATCGGCCTTCCTTTTCAGGCTCGGCCTAAATATCTCAGCCTTCCTTTCTGGGCTTGGTCAACAACCATTTACATAATAATATCAACCTTCTTTTCTGGGCTTGGCCTACTAGTACCTTTCTTTCTGGGCTTGGTCACCAGTCATTTTCATAATGAATTTCTTTCTCTATTCTAGGGGTGTTACCTCCTACATTCGACCCTCTAGAGATAGCATCTTTGGTTTGAGAAAGTAATGTTCATATATGGTGATACAAATAGGGCCTTATAGTTTGTAGGAACTATATGAACATCCAAGCAGTTTAATTACAATCCATTATGAAACTTTAGAAAACATCAAAAGTCGATTAGAGTGAGTATTCATTATTGTAACCATGTACCTTATTTCAATGCAGAAACCATTCAACATGTACTTCAAACATACATCCAAACATCTAAGAATTCAACATAATCAACCAACATTATATGCAAATATGTATACTCTAAGGTATCAATAGTCATATGCAAGACATATTATCTAATATATGTCATAATATAGGGTTTCATATTGTATCAGGTTTGGATAAGGAATAATGGGTACAAATCTCATTTCCATTGTACCATACCTCACCAGGTTTATAAACATTAATTATTAGATCTATCACATCATTGTGTTATGAATGCCTAAATTCGATTAGGTGCATTAACAACTTAGCAAGTTATGATATTTGGTTTCAAAGCCCTAATTCATTATATATATAATTATACATCTAGAAACCCTAATTATTCATCATCATTATCTTGGATTTCCATCATATTCAACAATATTAGGGTATATCATGAACTGGAAGTATTTAACGTATTCAACACCTTAATCAACAATTCTAGGGTTTGCATGCATAATCCATTTATTATCACATTTCGACTATAATTTTGAGCTACTATTAGAATCGGACCTTAGTTATATTTTAGTCATATCTGTGTCCTTTTCAGGATCAATTTGATATACAATTTAGCTATATTATGAGTTACCAATTATTATCTATAATATTTACAAGTTAACATTAATTTGGCCAATTTGGGGAGGTCGCGTCAGGAAAATATATTGTTATCTATTTTGACACGCGGGCCGAGTCAAGCTAATGGGATTATGCCACATCAACAGCCTGCTTCACACGGGTGAAGCTTGGGATCATGGTCAAATGACCTCAGTAACCATGCATGGTGACATGAATGCCACATGAATTGAGGGCACTAGCGTCAATTGTCAGGGGGGTTCTTATCCATCCTTTCTCCCTCATGCGAGCCTTGGTTGGGAAAACCAAGGAGGTAAACTCCCTTATTGACTCTCTACCGAAGGTCACCTTAGTGCTGGATTAGGCCTTAGACCTCACCGTTGGGCTTCCCTAAAGTCAAAAAATTCCTTGGGGTTGAGTCTGGTGGCCAGGGCACATATTGTATGATCAAAACATCACATGTATGCTGGAGTTTTGTGGATAAGGAGTTTCCGAATGCAACTCGTACTTGCAATTTTTGAAGCATCATAGGCTTCTTGTGGAGGTCTTCCGCTACTCACGATGTCCTCTTGTGGTCCAAGCCAGGTCCTCGACAATAATCTTCAAGCTTCTGAGGTCAAAGGTTGCAGAGGGTTTTTGGGGCTACCAAGTGCCCTGACGAAGACTGAGTACTCCTCGAGGCCTCGTAATGAAGCTCTGAGATAGCTGAATTGGTTGGAGGTGGTTCAAGGGATCCAGTCTAAGTAGAGTTTCCAGAGAGGAGGATGGAGTTTGATCATGAGTTCTAGGGCTCCCTGCAAGAAATTGGGCATCCACTTCCCTTGCTCTAGGGTTGACAAAGGTTTACGACGCTTTATATAGGTGAGGGGTGCGGCAACAAACAATATCAGATCTACCCTAGTAATTTAGCGAATAAAAAACTAAATTAGGGATTGTTAGATTTGTTTCTCTCTCTTGATTCTTTTGGAACAAGAATCTCAAAAAAAGGACAAGAGGGGAGAGAGAATGGGATGCGAGAAATCGTGACTACAACTGGTCCTATTTCCTTCTCAAACGTGAGCTAGGAGATGATGGATGGGTCATTGATCATTGATTCGAGGGTTAGGCTCTGCGTGACACATCAAGGGGAGTGTGGGATATCACAAAAGTCAGATTTATTTAATCGCTTTCCAAACCAAAATCTCAAGCAGTTATTATACATATGTACCTCTCCCTTCTTGATTTTCTATAGGATTCTAGGAGCTTCCTTTTGCTATGAAATTTGAAGGGAAACTCATTAATAACTTTCCCAACTTATATCTAGCTTTTGGGATAGATATCCAAAACTTTTCCTTTGAGTATATTATTAAATTAATTATCCATATCATATGAAAAGTCATTCTTCTCTCAAATTCTCGAATTATCTTATTTTTCTTATTATCTTCGAGTATTCCAAAAGTCAGAACGGGATAACACTATTAGATGCCTCAAATCTTGTGTTGTCATTCATGGTTAGATAATCACTCCCTTAATTATCGAAATTACACATTATCTAAAAATCTCTTAGAAACTTGCCCGTTATCTCATATTTCAGTTATCTAGCAACCACAAAGTCATTATTATTTATTTATGCACGAAATATCTTATTTCTCCAAAATTGTGCCACAAGGACCTATTTACAAAGCAGTTAATCTCATGGGATTCGCTTGCGCCATGGGTTGAACACATGTCACAAAGTGGAGAGCTTCATTATTCTAACAATTACAATTAGAGAATTTCCTTATCGAGTCAAGTCCTATATTCATAGAATTAAAATTTACCAAATTTGAGGATTTTATAGTACACATCATCCCACTTGAGAAATATTTCCAAATTAGTCTCTCAATTTAGCTTCATGAATCATTTTAATGTCCATTGGTAATATTTGAATCATTGTGCCTAGATATTTTGATTATACCTCACTTTGTTAGAGTTTACTTACGTCTTCAACTAATGGCTTTGGAATCATTAAAATGAATAAGATTACTAATATAGAATCACTTATATATATATAACAAGGACAATTAATTTGACCAATTAGTATTGTCATTAATCAGTGTAATAAAAGTTAGATCCGCGGTCAAAGTTTTCAAATATTTCAAGTTACATTGTAGGAGTTAAATATGTTGACTTTATGATAAGTTACACAATAATATATAGGCTGAATGAGAGTTGAGAAAATATCTCCTTCTCCATAATGCATGCGACCATGAGGAGCGTTTTCTCCGCGTCGTGCAGGAGTGTGTTCACTTCATTCTAGTCTCCTTATCACGGAACCACAAACAGAGTGCATGCCTCTCACCCTTTCATCCTTCAAACCACGCCTCCTAGTAACGCAGTCGTCTGCAGTCATTATAGAGGCAGATGCATGTTACCTCTACCGAATCTGACTTCATCTCTAGCACTCCGGAAGCGCTAACACTACTGCTCTAGCTATATGATTCCCTCCACGCTCTGCCACTCCACATGCCCTAACTTGAACAAAAAATAGAACTGCAGTGTAGGCTTTTGTCAAGCATCGCCAACCTTCCATCGAGAAACAATTCAAGACCTGCAAGTTCCCCGACCATGGACCTAAGTCAATATCCAAGCCATCACCAGCGTCCACCACCTAAAACCTTGCCCTCTGTGCCTGCCTGTAGGGCAGCATGAAAAAGACTAGGAGCGCCGCCTCCTGCACCTACTCTGACCAGAAGAAGCTCCAGTGAACCTCCTCGTCCTCCTTCCTTACACACCCTCTACGCCTACATCCTGACTGAAACTGCTGCTTCCTCACAAGTGCAGGGTGGCACAAATGAGCCTACAACCGATAATATGACTACCTCACCATGACTAACATCTAGCCACCTCCTCAAAAATCATGCCTTCTAAACTACCGCCAGAAGAAACAAACCTGTACGGTTCAGACTTTTTTTGATGGTTTGATCTGCTCCAACCAACTGGAGACCACAACCCTTCTCCAGTACAAAGCTACAACAACCAGACCCGCAACCAACCCCTCACACATGCACTCACATTGACGGCACCAGATCCCAGATCGGTGATGAGACGACTCTACGGAACCTACTTGACTCAAGCCTTACGGATGTGAGATCAGTAGAAATGGCAAGCCTCGTCCTATACTTTTTGTATAGGACAGCCAATTCTTTTCTTTCTCTTTAAATTTATGAATTTTACTAAAAAAGAATGAGAGTTTTTGAAAAATTTTAAAGATAACATCACAACATCAAAGTAGCCAATTCATGAAGTTTACTGTTTCATAACATCATATATGTGCTGTAGGACAAGAAAAGTGTATCCGTCAAATCTAACAACTAATAAGTTACAACATCTATTATAATAGTACCGACGGAAGGTATGGGAGCACTCGTGGTTGCATATTACTAAACGTTATGGAGGTAGATTAATATGTTATAGCCAACGACTTCTCTTCCGTGGGGGTTGTTGCGATGAGTACGGACGCCACTAATTATTTATGTTCCCTTTGGATTGAGATGCGCACACGCGATAAAAATTCAAGTATTCAATAGGAATTTGCACTCGTATAACAGACCGAGCTTTTCAAGGAGAAGATAACTATAGGACTTTCAAGTCTTTTGAGTTGGTATCAATGGACTCATTACCTAACTAGAGCATGTAGGATGGCTCTTGTCATTTATTTCATATTTATTCAGTTCTTCAATAGGATCATTTTTTAAATTAAAATAACTAATGCTAGGTCCACGACTTGGGTGGCCAAACCATATTCTTAGTGAAAACTACTTTGCTAGCAGAATTGACTCTTCAAGTATCCCACCCCCGTTGATAAATAAGAAGAATGTAAATATTCATTACTATCTTCTAGTTTCTCCCACTTCATTTGTGCGTTATATTGGGTTCATGAATGTGGATAACTACAACTTACATATCCGCCATTAGGATATCCTATTTATATCATTTCAATGTTTAGAAGGAGGTTCATATTTTCCTGATTTAACTCATTACAATCTTGTATCTGTAGCCACATTCCTCTCTTTCGAATATAAACCTAAGCACCTAATCATGTGAAGTAAGGTTTATCAACCAATTTCCTTTATACTTGTCGTTCGAGGAACTGGACTTAACAAGTAAAATGTCAGATCCTTGGTTCACATCATATGAGAACCTATCTAAAGGGTGACAAACAAACTTGCACACCTTGCTGAGAGTACCTTCCCAACACAATTAACCAAAATAGCACTCATGTAAGAAAGAGATCATTAGACATCAATAATAGTGAGGAGATGGTTGGGATTGAGGCTTAGCTGATGATGATGAATAGTGAGGACATGGTAATGAAGTGGTCCTATTGAAATTTTAAATGGATGTGGTATTGTTTGAGGCACCAAATGGTGAGTTTGACCAAAACTTCGTGATGTTCAACTGATTAAAGTTCAAGATGGTAGATCCAAGGCAAGGGTGGACAAGGTGGGGTACACCACCCTCATATCGAGATATGTCCTTGAGGACTAGGGAACTAATGCATCATTCAACACCTTGTGTTGTTCGAGCTATAACATCTCATGTGTCTTGACTAGCTCATCCTTAGAATTGGGATCTAGTCCATCAACATGATCTATGTTAGGATTTGTGGAGGCAGAAAGAATAAAAAAAATTCTCTACATATCCTACAAGAAGATCTTATTGACAATGACACATTCGGAAAGAGAGTGCATGAGGTATACCTTATCGCGGAGTAGGTACACTAACATCCTCCTCGTGTGGTGGTGTGCATTGTTCCTCATGTGCACATACAGTCCTCGTCGATGTCCTCTGAACGCAATCACTTAGCACCTACGTCTCTACGTAGTCCATGCAGATAGACTAGAACTCTTTGTTGCACCGTTTGAGTCGACTGGAAGGAGCATTCTCACACTTGGGGACATGCTAGCATCGTAGTCACTCTCCTTCACTCTCTCGGGGACAATGACCACTAGAGTTCACGTATATGAACATGTCTAATAATCCAAATGTCACGCCCCTTTAAATCAGAGAGGAAAGGAAGCAGCGTTATAACTTGGTTTTTACTTGTATTTTACTTGGTTGAAATTTAAATACTAAAATCAAAAGGACTCATTGGAAATATGGTTTTCTTTGTTTTAAAAGTATGGCTTCCCTTGTAAAATTCCCCTTTCTAGGAATTTCATGATTTCTACTATTTTTGTTAATTCTATAATGGATATAAGGGAAAAGAATGAAAAGAATATCCAATAATAAAAAAAGCAAAAGATAATGGGTAATAAATAATGTACTTATGAGAATTGTGTGGAATTCTCTAGAAAGTGGTATGGATGACCACTAAAGGTTAGACTTCAGTTTCATATAGTTTCTAATAATAAAGGTTATCAAAATAAAAGATATGGAAGAGATAAGAAAGAGAAAAGGATGGAATTCATGCTTAAAATATGCCTTATGAGAGGAAGACTTGGATATTAAGAAAAATATATTTTCTTTTTAAGTTTTGGACTCAAACCTTGTTCACAATTAGATAAAGTCATGATACACATTCCTTTAATATTTGATATTAAAAGAGTAAAAAGGAGAGAGAAAGATAGGAGTTGTCTAAGTTGTTCTTGTGGACGAAATCCACAAATTAACAATGCTATTTTCTAAAGGAAAAGGATAGTAATTAAGGGCTCAGTCAATGAGATGCCATACTTTCCCATAATAATAGTTAACAATTAAGTGGTTGAATGAAAGACATATCTTCTAAATAGTCATGGATACATGTGTTTATAGAATAGAAATATATTGAATATCTTCCTTTGCAACTACGAGTTTTTTTACTATGAGTGCTTGGTCATAATCATAATGGGAAAGAGGTAGATAACCTTTGGAGACACTTTACCGTATTGCAACTAGTGTACCACTATTAATGACACGATTAAATTCCTTTCTATATCTATGTGATGCCTACCCCAAGAAGGAATACACAACTGATATTTGTAACTCCTCCCTCTTCTTCCCTCTTGTTGTCCCTTGGGAACCATTAGAGTTCATATAGGATAGTATATATAGGTTGGGAGATCCTAGGGGGACACCATACTTTGATAAGATGCATGGACATAATCAATAACCTTTCTAATCTCATCTTCTTCTGAAGAGAGTGCATGCCCAAGTTCCCATAGGTAGAATCAAACATGGAAAGGGGTTCAAGTTTCTAGATGACCCCCAGGACCTAGGAGTGCTACCCTACTCGAGCTTCTAACCTCCTCACCATGGGCGGTGACAGAACATTCGAAGGTCGACTGGGTGGCTTGTAGTTCGTTGAACTGTAGGTGACGTTGCAAATCGTAGAAGGAAGAGTCTCGTAGGTTGGGTGATGTCTGACGGTCTCAGTTGAGATAGGTCTAATACTCGGACACCCAAGCATTGGACCCTATCGGGTATTTTCCTCGTAACCCTAATGTTGCAACAAGGGGCTAAAATTCATCTTCCTTTGGCCGCACCAATGACCTTCATGGCTTCAACGATAGTAAGGGGGGATTGCTCCCATCTTCTCTAGGCCTATGGAGCCTAGTGGAGGGAGAAATTTTCCAATGGTTGGTTCAACCGTGGCGATGTAGGTCGACGTTGTGAGAAAGAAGAAGTCTAGGATGTGTTTGATCGTTCTTCCCTTGAGCACATAGAAATACCATTCATCATGCCCAGGGGTAAAAGAGGTACTCCACACAAAGTATGACTCATCCTTGGATGCCCATAAATAGAAAGTAAGTGCCTACGTGGCATTTTCCCACTGGTCAGTAGATAATTATCTTGTAATAAGTACAACTAAATATTGGTAGCTCAGATGTAGACAAGTAGTATATGAATTTTGCTTAGAAAAATATGAGGAATTAAATAAAAATGTAAACAAGACCTTATTTGGTCTCTAGTGTAAAAAGTACCCAATGTTACTATATTTAATGTGATTAATGCATTAGAATCCTAAATTCTAACTTTTGATGATCTTAATATGATCAATTGATCTTAATAATCAAAGAATGATCTTTTTGGATAAGAAGAATGAATTGGATCTATTTTTAGATTAATGGCACATTAATCGGTGAACTAGTGTTTCCTTTAGATTAAAAGTACATATAATGGCGACCAAAAAAATAAAAGTACATATAATGATAAGATTAGGGTTTGTAAACCAATGAGCATGAAAAGTGGTAATTAAGGTTTGGAAAGCCAAAACCCTAATAAAACCCTAAGTTGACCCCAAAACCCTAACTTAGACCCCAAGTCATTGTTAGTGATAGATGTTTAGATAAAATAATAATACATGGGTATTATGCTTTAATTTTAGGACAATTGCTTGATTGGTTGCTCTTATTGATTGTTTGCTTGGACATCAAGTACTCCTGAAAAGGGTATCTGGTTATGCCTATGAATACCCACATCAGTTTGTCAACATTACTTGAGTTTTTTTGGATTTCTTAAAAATAAATACTTGTTTATTTTTTTCCTGTAATCTATAAAGTCACTAAGGATATCACATTATATTCTTGTAACCTTCTTGAACCCCTTATACCAACTCTAATAGTTTGAGAATAGGAGGAATTAAAAAATCATTGTGACTACTAGGACAAGGCCCCATATTGGGAAGGTCAGACGAGGCCCCATATTGGGAAGGTCATATGAGGTCAGGGCCTAGTTTGGGAAGACCAACATGGTACCTGGGCTCTAGATTGAGAAGGAGGCCTTTTCATCCACTACAGGGACAAGACCCTGAAAGGGTATCCCAGAGGTTAAGTAAAAATGAGTTGATAACTTGTGATGAAAATGTTAATTTTGATTTTGTAGCAATTATTGATGTGGATATGTTGTTACACTTAGATGCAAACTTTTGTTTCCCCCACATACCAATATAAATTGTTATACTAATTGTGTTTTGTTTGAAAACATTTTAGGATAATTTGCTATCATGTCTACAACTATAATGGAAAATGGACATCCAGTGAAGAAGGTACCAAAAGAAAAGAAGTAACATAATTCTAGAGGATTTAGTTAGTTACTTTTTATATCATGTTGCAAACTCTATAAAATCATGTAATTCCTTAGTCGAAACTTTATCTGTTGACCTAGAGGTTATACATTGTCCATATTTTGATAATGACTTAACCATTCCATTCATATGTATCTAATATGTTTATTCAAGATTGATTTCAAGCATTAGGTACATAAAAATGATCAAATTACACAAGCCCTAGCTTGTCTAAGTTCAAGTCAAATGCAATGCAAGTGTGCTGCTAAGAAAAATCACTTCAAACGACCTTAGAAGAATTTTGTAATCACTTGTATTGATGATATGACTGTAACTAAGATGAGAAAAATATGTGGGACACTTAATACCAAGTTTTAATCACTTAAAATCGATCACAAGCTGTTGATCGGTTGAGTTACAATCTCGACTGATCCTATGGATTGATTTTTTGAATATGGCCATCGATCGAGTTGTGCATTCACAAAACTCGACCGACCGACTCACAATCCAAATTTGATTTTGGCTGATCGGTTGAGTTCCCCAGAACAAAATCAACCGATAGTTTGAAAATTGGGTTTGTCTTTTAGTTGATCGATTGAGTTACCTTTATTGAAACTCGACCGAATGCACTGTATAGAAAATGCAGAAAAAGTGATTATAACCGTTGGTGACTTGTTTGAGGTGAAAATAGATCCGTTGCTTTGAGGAAAACAACTATATTTTGGCCCTGAGTGTTCCCCAACTTAAGAGAGCACCCCCAACTATAAATAGGACCCCTTGGAGTTCATTCCAAGTTTGCTCTTTCAATACATTCAAGGTCCTTTCCATAGCTGAGAGTGCTACTACTCCTTGAGCCCCTTTCTCTCTCTAGTTTACACTTCATTTCGTGATTTGTGAGTGATTTAGGCATATTATAAGAGAGCTCCACCCTTGTACATGTAAAGCTCTCATCTTCTCCTACTTCCCTATCCCCTTCCTATATGAAGAAAAGGTGAAGAAAGCTCCATGAAGTGAAGAAGGAGTTGTATCTAGTCCTCTTCAAGGTTGATGAAGAGGTGGTGATCTTCTCCAGGTGAAGGAGAAGGCAAAGGCTGAATATCCAAGAGGAGAAGCAAAGTCCTTCAAGGTGGAAGACTTGAGCTTGAGTGGGTAAGACCTTGGTGAAGGCTGAAGACTCAAGCTAAGTGGGTAAGCTCCTTGGTAAGGTGGATATCTACTTATGGTTGGATGGATAAGTCCTTTGGTGGTCTTGTGTTGTAATCTCTTTGGTGATAATATAGAGAAAAGTACTTGCAAAGTCCTAGAGGTTGACCTCTCCAGGTAGTGGACCGACTCACTTCTAATTTGAAGTGTGGAACCACTCTACATCCCTTTGTCAAGTGCTTGCTATCAATCTCTCTCATCCTTTCTATGCTTGTTAGATAGGACTTCAAATTGACATCTAGATATTGCTCTAAAATTGATATAATTTGAAGGTCTAATCTATTTTGTGAGAAATTTTGTAGCTCTATTCACACCCCTCTAGAGCCCTTAGATTCAACAAGTGGTATCAGAGCCAAGGATCTTCTCTAGCAATTTCCCATGAGATGAGAAGATGGGCGACAACCTACTTGGTTCACTCAACCTAGAGGGAGGCTTCTCCATGCGTCCTTCGGTCTTTGATGACACCAACTTCCTCTATTGGAAGAGGCATATGCAGTTATACATTCAAGGAATGAACTTTGATATGTAGAAGGTGATGGTCACACCTTACAAGGAGCCAACCAGAGCTATAGCAACATGGAGTGAAGCCACACTCAAAGAGGCTAAACTCAATGCCAAGGCCATTAGCATCCTCTATGCAACCCTCACCCCCACAGAGTTCAACCGGATCTCATCTTGGGATACCACCTATGAGATTTAGGACAAGATGTGCATCACATATGAAGTCACAAAGCAAGTAAAGGAGGCAAAGATCTACATGTCGAACAACCTCCTAGAGAACTTCAAGATAGGTAAGAAAGAAGGGATTGCATAGATGTATTCAAGACTTAAAGTCATCATCAATGGGCTGGCTGCTTTGGGCAACACTTTAGTTAGAGGCGTCATCAACTCAAAGATCTTAAGAACTCTTCCAAAGAGATGGGAGTCAAAGGTCACCTCCATTGAATAAGTGAGGAGCCTTGGTGACATCCCAAATGAAGAAATCATTGGCAATATTCAAGCCCATGAGCCTAGGCTTGACAAGCAAGAAGAAGAAGCCAAGCAATAAGAGAAGGAAGCCAAGAAGATCAAAGATAGTGCTTTCAAAGCACAAGTGGAGAATGTCATCCTTCAACAAAAACTTGCTTGTCGGAATTCTCCCTCCTCCTCTAGTGAAGATGAAGGCCCTAGTGAGCATGAAGCCAAATACATCAAGGGCAAGCACTTCAAGGTAAAGCAAGCCTCCTCCTCCTCTACTCCGAGATGCTACAAGTGTGGTCAAAAGGGGCACTATAAGAATGAATGCACAAAGTCAAGAAATTCACACCACAAGAGTAGCTCAAGGAAGGAAGAGGATTACAAGAAGGAGAGCAAACACAAGAGGAAGGATAAGAAGGAGAATATGCACAAGAATGTAGCTCATGCGGCTTGGGAGGCTTAATCTTCAAGCAACTCAAGCTCTGAAGAAGATGGAGAGTGCCGCCTTGCTCTCATGGCCTCTACAAGTAAATATATTGGTGAGGTAAGTGAGGTAAGCTTGCATGAATTGACTAAAGAATCTATTATTGACATGCTTATTTCTACCCATTCATCTTTTGCTAAATGTATATCTAAAATAAAATGGTTAGGAAAAATTATTGACGATCTTTATGCTAAGATTGAAGCTCTTGACTTGAATGAGAAAACCAACCTTGAGAGTATTGATAATTTGTAAGGGAAATCCCTTGATCTTTAGCTCCAATATAATGGGGTTGAATTTGATAATGCTATCTACCTTAAGAACATTGATAATCTTAAGGAAGAAAACCAAAACTGCCTTAAAGAGCTAGATTTGCTTAAAACTAAAAATGCTGAATTTAAATTTCTTATTGATGCTCATACAGAAGAGAGAGATGTCTATCTCAAAGAGATTCAAATGCTAAAATCTGAAAATGTGAGGTTTCTTAGTCAAGTAAATGATCTATCCTCTAGACCTTTGTTGCCTAGTGCTAATGTTGCTTCTATCTCTCTTGAAAATGATTCGTATCTTATTAAAGCTTTATGTCTTGAGGATGATCTTGTGCATGCTAGGGATGACATATCTACTTTATCTTATACTATCGTTTCTTTGAATGATGATAACCATAGATTGAGAGCATACCTACAGAAATCCCCCTCAGGGAAGAACTCCCTAAATGGAATCCTTGACCAATATATCAAACAAAGTGGTACTAGTGGTTTGGGATTTGTAGAGGGAGCCCCAAAGCACAAGAGTAAGGACAAAGGTAAGAAAAAGAGCAAGGAGACCTCTTTCTTTGTAGGAGAGTCTTTAAAACTAAGAATCCTATGATTTGTTCTCGTTGTAAATATGATGATCATTACTCTACTTATTATCCTTACAAGCCTAAGGTTACCAACCCAAAGATGAAATGGGTCCCCAAGCTAAATTTGGATCTTAAAGTTTTGAGTTGGGAACTGACATTCTCCTTTATTGCAGGAAAAAGGTAGATGGATTTTTGATAGTGGCTGCACAAAGCACATGACAGGTGACATAAGCCATTTCAACAATTTCAGCAAGAAGAAAGGAGGATCAGTCACCTTTTGGGACAACAAGAAAGGTAAAGCCAAAGGTGAGGGTGATGTAGGTGAATCCTTGTGCATCAAGAATGTTATTTTTGTGGATGGCCTACATCACAATTTAATAAGTGTTAGTCAACTTTGTGATAGTGTTTACCTTATTCTTTTTACTTCTTTTGAATGCTTGATTCTAGATTCCCTCACCTACCAAGTTATATATAAGAGAACTAGAAGTGGTAATATTTATGTTATTGTTATTAACTCCATTAATCCTATGGTTGGTAGATGCCTAGTAGTCAACTCGAATGATATTTGTCTTTGGCACCACCGGCTTGGTCATGTAAATATGCATCAATTGAAGAAATTGAGCAAAAAGGACTTGGTCAAGCGACTTCCTAAATTAGATTTTGAAAAGGATGAGGAATGCCAATCTTATACACAAGGAAAGCAAACCAAGTCCTCCTTCAAATCCAAAGGAGTCCTTAGAACCAAGAGAGCTCTTAAGCTTCTTCATATTGATCGATTGCGACCAATGAGAACACAATCACTTTGTGGTTCCAAGTATTGCCTTGTTATTGTCGATGATTTCTCTAGATATACTTGGACCTTATTTCTCATTTCTAAAAGTGATACTCTTATTGTTTTCTCGAGAATTTGCAAATGAGTTGAGAATGAAGCTTCTTGCCGGATTGTTTCCATCCATAGTGACCATGGGGGAGAATTTGAATGTGATTTTTGAGCATTTTTGTCAAGAATTAGGTTATGCACATAACTTCTCTTCACCTCGAACACCTAAACAAAATAGGGTTGTAGAGAGGAAGAATAGGCCTCTATAAGAGATGGCTATGACCATTCTTCTAGAGTATGATACTCCTAAGAAGTTTTGGGCTGAAGCTGTCAGTACCTCTTGTTTTATGCAAAACTGTGTTTTTACTCATCCTTCGCTTAAGAAAACCCCCTATGAGCTATGTTGTGGTAGGAAGCCTTCTATCGAGTATTTTCACATTTTTGGATGTCCTAGTTTTATTTTGAATATGAAAGATTCTCTTGACAAGTTTGATCTGAAATTGTACAAGGCCTTTGTTCTTGGCGATAGCACTACTAGCAAGGCTTATAGAGTTTTTAATGTTGATCTTGCTTAAGTAGAAGAATCTATTAATGTAAAGTTTATTGAGACTAACTCCTCAATTCCCAAAGATATTGTTCGAAATGATGATGTTGCAGGTGAAGTAATTCCTATTCCTAAAGAGCTCAACATCACTCAAAAGGAAAAATAAGTGGCTACTCAAGAAGAAGACAAAGATGATGAAAAGAAGGATCCAACCCCCCCAGTTTGCAAAGACTCATCCAAAGGAGCTGATTTTAGGTGATCCATTTGAAAGAGTGAAGACGCGGGCTGCATTCAAAAAAGAACAAGCAAACAATGCCTTCATCTCACAGCTCGAGCCTAAAGATGTCAAGGAAGCTCTTGGGGATGTATATTGGATCCTGGCTATGCAAGAGGAGATGGAGCAATTTGAGAAGAACAAAGCTTGGACCCTTGTGCCAAGACCAAGTGATAGAAAGATCATTGCCACCAAATGGGTCTACCACAACAAGCTAGATGAAAGTGGCAAAGTGGTAAGGAACAAAGCAAGGTTAGTGGCTCAAGGCTACAATCAAAATGAAGGTATTGATTTTTATGAAACATATGAACCTGTAGCTAGACTTGAGTCCATTCGTATATTTCTTACCTTTGCTAGTTATAAAAACTTTCTTTTGTATCAAATGGATGTTAAAAGTGCATTTCTGAACGGTACAATTGAGGAGGAAGTGTATGTTGTACAACCTCCGGGCTTCGAACATGATAGTCTACCCAACCATGTTTATTTGTTGCAAAAATCTCTCTATGGACTCAAACAAGCACCAAGGGCTTGGTATGAGAAATTAAAGAACTTTTTGTTAGATCATGGTTATATCTTGGGCAAAGTGGATTCTACCTTGTTTCTAAAACACACTTTTAATAATTTTCTTATCATTCAAATATATGTTGATGATATCATATTTGGTAGAACTAACATTGATCTGTGTGAAGAATTTAGTGATCTTATGAAGAGTGAATTCAAAATGATTATGATGGGTGAACTCACATTCTTCCTCAGCTTTTAAATCAAACAAACAAAAGATGGGAACTTCATCAACCAAGGCAAGTACACAAGTAAACTACTTAAGTGCTTTGGGATGGAGAACACCAAGCGATGGACACACCCATGCTAAACACTGCCAAACTTGATAAAGATAAAAAAGGTGATAAGGTAGATGAGAATCTCTATAGAGTTATGATTGGAAGTTTACTTTACTTAACTTCCTCTAGTCCTGATATAATGTTTAGTGTTGTCTTGTGTGATCGCTTTCAATGAAATCCTAAGAAATCACATCTTATAGCTGTTAAGAGGATTCTAAGGTACTTATCCAAAACCCCAAATTTCAGACTATGGTATCCCAAGTCAAGGGACGTTACTCTTACAATCTATAGTGATGCTGATTATGTAGGGTGCTTGATTGATAGAAAGTGCACAAGTGGCACTTGCTTCCTCCTAGGACCATGCTTGGTGCCTTGGTTCTCCATGAAATAGAGAACCATGGCATTATCAACCACCGAGGCTGAGTACATTAAAGTTGGGAGTTGTTGTTCCCAGGTCCTATGGATGAAGCAAATGCTCCAAGACTTTAACATTCATTTTGATGTTTCTCCTATCTATTGTGATAATACTAGTGCAATTAACTTGTATTACAATCCTATATTGCATAGTAAAACTCAACATATAGAGGTTCTCCATCACTTTCTTCATGATCACATTACTAATAAGGATATCTATATCACACATGTGGACACAGAAAATCAGCTAGCAAACATTTTCACTAAACCTCTAGCTAGAGAGCAATTTAATTTTATTAGATCAAAATTGCTTATAACTTCCTTGAATGAATCTGATATGCCTTCTAGCTAGTTGTCATTTATTCTATATGTTTTGTATCTTGATCATCTTTGCTTGCTAATATGCTTAAAATCAGTTTTTCATGTTCATTTTGCCTTATTTTTTTGTTAGTTTTGGGTATTTTTTGCAAACACATGTTTTATAACAAAATAGTACCCAATGATGAGTGATATGTGCCTAAGTATGTTTAATATACATAATGGACTTGAAAAAGAAATTTAATTAGCACTCAAATGGCTAGAAGTTGATGGTTTTAGGTCAGGTTGACCACTGATCGAGTTTCCCCAGGAAAAACTCATCTGATCGATGGCCGAGAGCTTTTTAAAAAGGGCTAATCGGTCAAGTTTCTGAGTTCACAGAACTCGAAAATTGCCAGGATGGAGCTCACTTAAGTTGGGTTCGGCTGAATATTATCCCTCTCAACTAGAGAAAATTCAACCGATTCCACTCTCTCAAGCCCTAAGCTCTCAACCCTCGAACTTCCCTTCCCTTACCTAGCCCTAATCTAACCTAGGAAGACCTTCCTAGACCTTCCCTTGTTAAACCTAGGTGTGTGAACATTTTTGGTGGAGTGTTTAGTGTGTTTGATCTCTTCTTCCTCTCCATTACACTTCCATGGCTTTTAATAGAAGGAAGAGAGCCACCCCTAGCAGTGCACCATCCTCGTCCTCGTCCTCCCTCTTGATCCCCTTTGATGATACCTTCTTTGTCTCAATTGAGGATATTAATCGGTATAAGGATCTTCTTGAAGTCGTTTTCCCTTTAGAGCCCTCTTTGAGCCTATCCTTAGATGCCAAGAGGTCATAGATCAAGTGGCAAGGTGGCTTCAAGTTCACCACCTATCCACCCTGGGTGTCGAACGTGCGTGCTTCCATAAATCCATGACTAGCATGAAAGCCGTTCACGAATTCTACACAAACTTGCATTGGAATTATGACACCCTTATACCCTCTCCTAATACTCAAGTCATCCTTACATCAATGATAACTGGGAAGAAGTTCCAACTCTCGGAGGACATCCTGAACATTATTTTTGTCAGGTGTCGATGAGAATGACTCCTAGCATAAGGATTATGGTGAGTATTTTGACCTTCTTGACCCTGAGGGTTTCTACAAGCAATATGATATCACCCTTCCCGACATCCATCATTACTTGAAGAAACCTCAGGTTCCCTATAAGAAGAGGATCACCCTACCCTCCTCTGCCTTAGATATCAAGAAGTGTATACTTGCCCTAGTGGTCAACTGCAACATCCACCCCAAGAAAAAATCAAATGGATATTGCTGAGAACACTGCAGTGATAATGTACTGTGTATTAGAGAATGTCAGAGTCAAGTGGTCCAGAGACATCCTCCACCACATGACTTGCTTCGACTCTTGAAAGAAGACCCATGGCACCCATCCTCCATATTCTGCCTTGATATGTGGTCTTTTCAGTTTGCCACTGAGAAATATCTCTTCCATGACTTACATTACAGACCTTCCCGAAAGGGAGTATGTATCAATGAGAGCACTATCCAGAAGTCAGTGCCTATCCTTTCCTCCACCACACCTAGTACCTCACCCTCTGCCTCTGCCTCATCTTCACCTACTTCTATCTCTACCCAAGAATCTCCGCCTCCTTAGCCTACCTGACCTAGCCGTGCCTCGTTCCATGTGTCCAATGAAGCCCTCATGGGTTATATGATACACCAATAGGCATACAACCTCCAGGTCTAGGAGCACCTTCATCAGGATTTATGTTCAATCATGACTACCATGAACTTATCCTATACACACCCATACCCCACCTACCAGCTATACCTAGGTAGTGACTATGCACCCTTTGTATACAATCACTTTTACCCTGCTCCTCTACCTGCACCTGCTTCTTCTGTTACTACTCCCACACCCTCTACTGCTGGTGGACCTGCTCCAGTCGTCCTACCTTTACCTATTGGCCCCTTGGCCACTCTTCTTGCCAGTCTTGGTGATTCTTCTCCTTCCTTCCCACAGGCCAATGATCTCTATGCTCTTGGTATGTCTTGGGATGAGAGGAATGCTCGTTGGTGTGATCGTCGCTTCGAACCTTCTGTTAATGAAGAGATGTCAGACCAAGCTGATGATGAGACTGTTGATGCTGATGAGGATGCTAGTGATGGAGAGGATGATGGTGCTACATCTGATGATGGTGATGGCTCTTGTGGTTCTACTGGAGACTCCAGTGATGAAGGTGATGCTGTTGCACCTTCAGACGGAGACGATGACTACGAGCCTGATGCTGAGGATGATGATGTTGTTGATATGGATAGCTTAGATGTCTAGATGTTCTTAGTTTTTAGTCTAGTTTACTGATCATATATATATTTTTAGGCTATTTTTTGTTAGAAAAATCTGGGCACATGATCTGAGCTGTACTATTTTATCATCTTAGTTTTCATCATTTTTGCTTGTAGTTGTTTTATGAGAACTTGCATTCTAGGTTGTAATCTATATATAGTGCACTCTTACTCTTTGATCTGTTATATCTTATGAGTTAGTGCCATGTTTCACCATATTTTGATTATGACTTAGCTTGCTTGTTTATCTCATCTCTATTTGGTGTATGTTTTTGAGATTGCATGTTTGGATATATGATTGGTTGTACTTGGAGAAGACCTATTTGTATGCTCTTCTACCCCCACTGTTGACTCAAGGTCAATTAGGTCAATGTTGACTCACGTCTAAATTGACTAAACCTATGTTTTGATGATGACTAACCATTCCACATATTGGTGTCTAATGTCTCTACTTGAGTGATTTTAGATTAGGTATAGACACACTCCAAATGCCCTAACTTGCGCATATCAAATTGGAGAAAAGACAAGTCAAAGTCAATACAAGTGCATGCTTTTGTAATATGATGTAAATCCATTAGAATCATGTTGTAAATCACTTGTAATGATTGTATGACTTGTAATTAAGCTTATAAAAAATCAGGAGCACTTAGATCGAATGTTTAGGCACTCAAAAGCCAATTTTCAAAATTCACATTAGGTTGTTCATCGGTCGAGTTATGTGAGTTGCAAACTCGACCGATCTTGATTGGATCTTGAAAATGACTTTTGATCAGTCGAGTTGTGTTTACACAGAACTCGACCGATGGAGTAACCAGACCAATTCTATTTTCATTGGTCGGTCGAGTTTCCCCAGGACAAACTCGACCGATGGTCTGAATATCGGCTTTGTATTTTACTTTATCGTTCGAGTTACCCTTATAGAAACTCGACCGATTGCACTGTACGGAAAAGTGTAGAAAAGTGCTTCTAGCCATTGTGGAGTTGCAACAAGTGAAAATATATCAGTTGCAAGCCAAAAAATGGCTAGTTTTCGTTCTCAAGTGTTCCCAAAGGCTAAAGGCATCCCCAAATATAAATAGGACCCCTTGGGCTTCATTCCAAGGTTGAACATTCAATGCAAACTCTATGTGAGGTTCCTATTCTATAGTTGAGTGCTTCCTACAACCTCCTATCTCTCTCTAAGCTTAATCACTTGCTACATCTATCAGAGTGAGTAGGAAATCTGTAAGAGAGCTAGTCCTACATGTATATCTTGTGAAGCTCTCACTTCCACCACCTCCCCATCTCTCATTGCAACCATGAAGATGAAGGTTCTCTCTCTTGGATAAGACAGGTGAAGAAGAATAAGGGAAGGCATCCCTTGGTGAAGATCAAGGCTGAAGACTTGGAGCAAGAGTGGGTAAGCCCTTGGTGAAGGCAGAAGACTCCTTGCTCAAGTGGGTAAGTCCTTGGTAGAAGCTTCTTCGAGTGAAGGTGAAGTCAAAGGGGGAAGATCCAAGAAGAGTGGGTAATTCATACAAGGTTGAAGACTTGTGCAAGAGTAGGTAAGTCCTTGGAAGAAGGTGGAAGACTCCTTGCAAAGTGGGTAAGTCCTTGGTAAGGTTGAAGACTCTTTGTATTGGATAGGTAAGTCCTTTGTTTGGTCATGTATTGTAAGTCTTATGAATGAATATAAGAATGCAATGGTTAGAAAATCCTAGAGGTTGACCTCTCTAGGTAAGTGGATTGACATACTTCTAGTTTGAAGTGTGGAACCACTCTAAATAGCTTGTCTACTTATGTTTGCTCAATCTCTCCCCCCCATGCTATGTATGTTATAGTTGCACACAAATTTCCTATTTAACAACCTTATCTTGTGATATATCTTGAAGGTCTAATGAATTTTGTTTAAGTGCATTCAACTCTATTCACCCCCCTCTAGAGAATCTAATCACCCATCTAGGATCCAATGCCCACTTCCTTTTTGCTAATGTCAAAAGGGGAAGAGAATTTCAATGTTTTGAATCTCAATCATATTACTTTTATTTCCTATGTGATCCTTTTCTTGTTCATTATATGATTTATCACATGACTTGCTAAAGGACCATATAGAATGTATGTGTTATATTGCTTTGTGTAGATAGACTATCTATGTAGGTTAAAGTAAGCATATATTGAGGGGGAACAATTCACATTGTTCTAATCTTGAAACCCTTTACAATTCACAAGGAAAAGGTATAACTTCAATATCATTTTTAATATGATTGAGGAATGGTTTGTCATTGTCAAAAAGGGGGAGAATGTTGACCTAGAGGTTATACATTGTCCATATTTTGATAATGACTTAACCATTCCATTCATATGTATCTAATATGTTTGTTTAAGATTGATTTCAGGCTTTAGGTACATAAAAAGGATTAAATTACACAAGCCTTAGCAAATCAAATGCAATGCAAGTGTGCTAATAAGGAAATCACTTCAAATGACCTTAGAAGAATTTTGTAATCACTTGTATTGATGATATGACTTGTAACTAAGATGATAAAAATATGTGGGACACTTAATACCAAGTTTTAATCACTTTATAGCCAATTCAAAAATTGATCACTGGTTGTTGATCAATCGAGTTACAATCTCTACTGATCCTATGGATTGATTTTCTGAAGATGGCCATCAGTCGAGTTGTGCATTCATAGAACTCGACCGACTGACTCACTGACCAAATTTGATTTTAACTGATCGGTCGAGTTCCCCAGAACAAACTCGATCGATAGTTTGAAAATTGGGTTTGTCTTTTAGTTGATCGGTCGAGTTACTTTATTGAAACTCGACCGAATGCACTGTACGGAAAACACAGAAAAAGTGATTATAACTGTTAGTGACTTGTTTGAGGTGAAAATAGATCCATTTCTTTGAGGAAAATGGCTATATTTTAGCCCTGAGTGTTCCCCAACTCAAGAGAGCACCCCCATCTATAAATAGGACCTCTTGGAGTTCATTCCAAGTTTTCTCTTTCAATACATTCAAGGTCCTTGCTATAGTTGAGAGTGCTACTACTCCTTCAGCCCCTTTCTCTATCTAGTTTAAACTTCATTTCATGATTTGTGAGTGAGTTAGGCAAATTGTAAGAGAGATCCACCCTTGTGCATGTAAAGCTATCATCTTATCCTACTTCCCTATCCCCTTCCTACATGAAGAAAAGGTGAAGCAAGCTCCATGGAGTGAAGAAGGAGATGTAGCTGGTCCTCTTCAAGGTTGATGAAGAGGTGGTGATCTTCTCCAGGTGAAGGAGAAGGCCAAGGATGAAGATCCAATAGGAGAAGCAAAGTCCTTCAAGGTGGAAGACTTGAGCTTGAGTGGGTAAGACCTTGGTGAAGGATGAAGACTCAAGCTAAGTGGGTAAGCTCCTTGGTAAGGTGGATATCTCCTTATGGTTGGATTGATAAGTCCTTTGGCAGTCTTGTGTTGTAATCTCTTTGGTGATAATATAGAGAAAAGCACTTGCAAAGTCTTAGAGGTTGGCCTGTCTAGGTAGTGGACTGACTCACTTCTAGTTTGAACTATGGAACCACTCTACATCCCTTTGTCATGTGCTTGCTATCAGTCTCTCTCATAATTGTTATGCTTGTTAGATAGGACTTCAATTTGACATCTAGCTATTGCTCTAAAATTGATATAATTTGAAGGTCTAATTTGTTTTGTGAGAAATTTTAGCTCTAGTCACCCCCCCTCTAGAGCCCTTAGATCCAACATTATCTTGTACCAAACTCATTTTGATATGGTGGAAATTTATTAAATATTTATGGTTATTTAATAAAACTTTGATCATGTATTTATGGTAATGGCCCTTGCCCTCTCGGTCTACCTAAATAGGGATAACTGGGGGAGGGGGTTGTTACATTTGGTATCAGAGCTAGTTTACCATTTAACCTCTAATAATGAATAAATTAAGAGTTTTTAGAGCCCAAAGGGAATGATTAGAGTGTTTTTGAAAGACAATGGTTTCTAGAAAGGCCATGATTTAGGGGCTGGCAAAACTTTCCTCCGCACTGCTAGTCGGCTTACGAGGACTCTCAAACGTATGCATCCAACCTAAGCAAAGTCAGAGGATTGCACTAGCAATAAAATAACTCTAGGAGTTCTCATTTACTTTCATCACTTATATACCTATTTCACTCAACACATCCTAGGTACCTAAAATTGTTCTCTTTATGTTCTGTTAAGTACTAGGGTTGTGGATATTAGGGATTAAGGAATCCTCCATCAAATAATAAAATGCATGTAAACTAGATGTTATGGAGATAATTTTAGAGTGTTTAGAAAAACCCTAAAGGTGTTGAGGTATGGTTCCTAACCCTAACCTTAAAGCCAAATCTTAAATAATGGAGAGAGGAAAGAGAAAATACATGTAGTTCATCCATGCATGCAACTACGTCAAGTAAGGCATGCATGATAAATATGCGGGTTAAACGTACATACAAAGAATGGGAAATAAGTAGGAAAATATGAAACCCATTAATGCAACTTTTAGGATTGGTGTCTAGACCTAAAGTGGGTCAACCCAAGGGTGGAGAAAAGATCTATGAGGGAGTTAAACCCTAAGATAGGGTTATGACTAGAAAGTATAAACTCCTTCTTGTAGGGATCCTAATAGGAAGTGTGTCCCCACACAGATATAGGTAGGAGGTAGACATGCATATACGTGAAAGCAAGTAATATCAAGGATGGAAAAGGGATTAGTTATAATCCAAAGGGTTAATTTCTATTGGATTATGAGATAGGCATACTAGATGGAACAAACAAGGAGTTTAGTAATGAGGTAATATGGTTTATGATGACCTTAGTTGTATTTGAGAATTTGACTTTAGTTTTGGAATTTTGGACAATAAGATTTGATAATATATGTGTTTGTGCTTCTCCAGATGAGAGAAACTAAATGAGGATAGGAGGTGAATCTATAGGAGCCTCAACCTCTTCTACAATGGGGGCCCTCTAGTTCTAGGACTAGTTATAGGGTTAAATCCTATGAGAGTGGGACCTAGTAGGAGAAGGTTGCAAACCTGGACTCCAAGACATGAGGAATTATGAGAAATAATTGTATTACATGTCCTAAACTAGACTTCCCCTGGTGAATGAGTTGAGTTAAGGTATGCATGATCCTTAGAGGCTTGTTTTACTCTAGATGTCCTTAGAAGTGTTGGATCCTAGATGGGTGATTAGATGCTCTAGAGGGGGGTGAATAGAGCTGAATGCATTTAAACAAAATTCATTAGACCTTCAAGATATATCACAATATAAGGTTGCTAAATAGGAAACTTGAGTGCAACTAAAAACATGCATAGAAAGGGAGAGAGAGATTGAACATACATTAAGTGACAAGCTATGTAGAGCAGTTCCACACTTCAAACTAGAAGTCAGTCAGTCCACTACCTAGAGAGGTCAACCTCTAGGATTTCTTAACCATTACACTCTTAGATTCATTCAGAATACTTGTAATACATGACCAACCAAAGGGCTTACCCATCTAAGCACAAAGAGTATCCACCTTACTAATGACTTACCCACTTTACAAGAGTCTTCAGCCTTCACCAAGGTCTTACCCACTCAAGCACAAGTCTTCCTCCTTCAAGGACTTTTCCACTCTTCTTGGATCTTCAACTTTTGACTTCAACTTCACTCAGAGAAGCTTCCACCAAGGACTTACCCACTTGAGCAAGGAGTCTTTTGCCTTCACCAAGGGCTTACCCACTCTTGCTCCAAGTCTTCAGCCTTGATCTTCACCAAGGGGTGCCTTCCCTTGTTCATGTTCACCTCTCTTAGCCAAGAGAGAGAACGTTCATCTTCATGGTTGAAATGAGAGATAGAGAGGTGGTGGAAGTGAGAGCCTCACAAGTTATACATGTAGGACAAGATCTCTTACAAATTTCCTACTCACTCTAATGAATGTAGCAAGTGATTAAGCTTAGAGAGAGAGAGGAGGCTGTAGGTTCATTCAACTATATAATAGAGACCTTCATAGTGCTTGGATAACCATGGGATGAAGCCCAAGGGGTCCTATTTATAGTTGAGGACGGCTAGAAGCCTTTGGGAACACTTACGAAAAAAAACTAGCCGTTTTGTGGCTTGCAATGACTATATTTTCGATTATTGCAACTCTACAACAGCTAGAAACACTTATCTGCTCTTTTCCGTACAGTGCAATCAGTCAAATTTCTATAAAGGTAACTCGACCGATCCCACTAAAAGACAAGACCAATTTAGGCCATCAGTCGAGTTTGTCCTGGGGTAACTTGGCTGGTTCACTTAAATTAGTTTTGGTCAGTAGAGGGATCGTTTGGGTTATGTGAAGTGCAAACTCGATCGATCAAAAGTCATTTTCAAGATCCAATCAGGATCGGTCGAGTTTGCAACTCGACTGATGAACAACCTGATGTGAATTTTGGAAAATGGCTTTTGAGTGCTTAAACATTTGATCTAAGTGCTCCTGATTTTTTCTAAGCTTAATTACAAGTCATACAATCATTACAAGTGATTTACAACATGATTCTAATTGATTTACATCATATTACAAAAACATGCACTTGTATTGACTTTGACTTGTCTTTTCTCCAAGTTGAGATGCGCATGTTAGGGCATTTGGAGTGTGTCTATACCTAATATGAAATCTCTCAAGTAGAGACATTAGATACAATTAATTGGAATGGTTTGGTCATCATAAAAACAAGGGTTTGGTTAATTTAGACCTTGAGTCAACAAGATGGACCAAACCCTAGAGACAGAGACGGAGGGTTTCTATACAGATAGGTAGATGATATGAGTACCTACCATCTAGGAGAGGAAAAGTGAGTCCCAAGATCCTAGAGAGGTATGGAATGGTAATATGGTGTGAAGCCTCATAATTTGATTGGTAGTCCCTTGTGTAGGACCCTAAGGGTTGTTTACAAGGAAGAGATAGTTAGGCAAGAATATTTTATGAATAAGAATTGAAGAATAAAATGACATATCATGTTTTGGTTAGGTATGTGCTTGAGTGGCTAAGTCATGTAGTTTAAATGACCAATGCTAAGGAGGTAAACCCGAGGTTCCTAGACTAAAGAGGGAAAGTGGTGGTATCTAGCACATATGATTCTCACACGGTTGAGTGAGCTCATAGAGATTAAGCATGCCATGCCTCTTAAAGGTTGGGTTAAAGGAAACTAACTTGGATTGTGATATATGTTTGATGAGCCACTCACACAAGTTGGTCTAGAACTACCATACTATCATATGTACGTATGAAACTTGATCAACCTTGAAAGATGATGAATGGATATGACATAAAGGAAAACATAAAAATGGTTTAATAAGTTCTCTACTTTCTATTAGTTAGACACATGCATGAAATATGATAAAGAAAAGTGCCTATCTAACTTCAGGATGAACATTTAATAAGGAACACAACCTAATATGATAAAGTGAAAATGGGATAATAACCATGAAAATATTGAACATGGTTGCAATTGACGTCGGAGATTAAGTGCATAATGCACAAGAGAACATAAAGTGAGTATGATTATTGGAACCCATGTATGACCATATTTAAGGGACATGAAGAAAAGTCACTATGGAAGTAACTAATAGAATGGGATCAGACCTAGACACATAGGTCTCCATGAGCCTAATAAGGAGCATGAAGAGAACTATGGGTACCCAAGAGATGAAGGAAATCTGGGTGAAAGAATTATAAATGATATAATGTGTTTGGATATTATCAGATGAACCTCAAGAAAAATGTGTGATTAGATAATATAAAGTTATGACGTCTCAATAAAAAGGGTAGGTTCACAAGCCAACCCTAAGGTCTTATAGGATGATTATAAGCATATGAAATTTATGAGAATGAGGAAAGATCATGTTCTAAGTGCATAAGGTCCTTACGAGTCAAGAGGAGATTATTGTAAAGGTATTTATACCCTAGAAATCTTGAGGAAATGATTAAGGTTAATGAGACATGAGATGTACTCAAGAAGGCATGTGATGATGTTTGAATAAGGATCTTAATTAAGAGTTATTCTTAAGACTCAAAGGTTAATAGGAGAGCTTTTCCTATATGTGTACATAGAATTGATGAAATAGTGGTATTCATGGTTTGAAGTCATGTGGACAATGATTCAACCTAGATTGGAAATTAAATGGTAATGTGTGGATGCACTGTCTCTACTCTTGGAATGGGATGAGCTTTATACTTGGATTATAGCCAAATACTTATTTCATCTTGTTATGAGTATGAGAAATGAGATAGATACATGTCATATTAGGAATGAAAATGATATGAGAAATAAATACTTAAGTTGAAATCCTTTCAAAATAGTCGAGAAATTGAGGTTTTACCATACGCTTATGAGAGGATATTGAATAAACAATTTGGAAGCCTATATGTACAAGGTAATCGCCAAATTCAAATTTCAATGAGGATATATTTATCAAATGGAATTAGATTTTTGTAGGTATAATATTTAATATGGGGATCAAATTAATGGGTGCAAGATTTGAGGTGCCAAACAAACCCTGAATTGTTGACCGAGCTTGTAACAACCCAGGTGGATGACCCAGAGTTAGATGAGATAAAGGGTTTAATGGAGAAGCGTCAGACACGTCTCTTGGTGAGTGTGAATGGTGGAACCCAATACGAAATTCGTATTTGAATTTCTTGAGGATTCACCCTTAAAGACTGATATCTTGCAAAGGGCCCATGGTTCTAAGTATATAGTACATCTCGACACCACCAAGATATTTAAAGACTTGTAGCGATACTTCTGGTGTCCTGGAATGAAGAGAGAAATAGTAACATATGTTGCTAGTTGTCTCATGTGCCAGATGGTGAAGGTTAAACACCAACGAATCGATAGCTTACTGCAACCAATTGAGATTCCTGAGTGAAAATGGGACCAGAGCATTATGGACTTCATGGGGGTCTCCCCAAGACAAAGAAAGGTCATGATGCAATATGGGTTGTGGTGGAACGCCTTACCAAGTCAGCACATTTTCTCACCTTAAAAGATTACTGCCAAGGTGACAAACCTAGTTGAACTATATGTTAGAGAATTAGTTCATCTACATGGTGTTTCGAGTTCAATTATATCTGTTTGTGACCCTAAGTTCACTTTGAAATTATGAAAGTATGAACTTGGTACAAGGTTAAAATTCAGCACAACCTATCACCCCAGACTGCTGGACAATTAGAAAGAACAATCCAGACTTTAGAAGATCTATTGAGAGTATGTGTGCTCGACTGGGATAGATCACGACAATATTACTTGCCCTTATCTAAGTTTTCCTATAATAATAGCTACCAAGCTAGTATCAGAATGCCTCCGTAAGAAGCTCTTTATTGGAGGTTGTGTCTGTCACCACTTCACTGGGATGATGTCGGTGAAAGGACCTTGCTGAGGTCAGAAGAACTATAGTTGTACCCTGATATGGTCTCTTTGATCAAGCGAAGGATGAAGAGAGCCCATGATCTATAGAGGTCGTATGATGATGCAAAGAAGACAAATTTGTACTTCACTATACGTGCCTATGTGTTTCTAAAAATCTGACCCCTCTGAGCTATAGCTAAGAACAGAGGAAAATTGAGTCTCCGGTACATGGGTCCTTTTAAGATCCTTGAGAGGATTGGTGATGCGATGATTTTGAGTCGCATTTATAAACTTGTTTTACTGGCGTTTTATGTGTTTATTGGTCACTTTGGTGGTTAATATTGCATGATTCACTTACTCTAGTCTATAATCCTTTTTAGTATCAAATCACTCATATTTTATCTTTTTGATCATAAACGATTATAATAATGGGTTTTATCTCAACTGATTTGGCTTTGTTTTGCAATTTCAGGAAAAACACATATATACAGCTGTCGATCCCATCGACATCTGTCGATAGTATCGACACAGTCACAGGCAGATAGCGCAAGGATCCAAGCAGAGTCGATACCATCGACTAGGAAGTCGATGGTAGCGAGTTACTTTCAAGTTTCCAACGATCAGCCAGTCGATACTATCAACACAATGGTCGATACTATCGACGTTCTACAGCTTCAGTGTCGGAAAGGTGATAAAACTGACGCCTAAGGGTGTCGATACCATCGACACCCCATCGATGGTATCGAGTATGCATCAGGCAGGACAATAGAAAAGAAGGAAGGCTTGCTGATATCACGAGGGGTCGATACCATCGACCCGCGTTGATGGTATCGACACCGTCAGATTAGTGTTTGTTCCAGATCGGCCCAAATCCAACGGTGGTGATATTTTGGCGACCTAACTTGGTGTTTATACCTAATGACGGTGGCCAGGAGCCATCCATCACGTCATTAGCCACTACACACATCACGAGGAGAGTTGGAGAAGAGAACAGAGCCCAGAAGCATGCCCCGACCGTTCCGAGAGCCGAAGAAGACGTTTTTCACCGCCGAAAAGCTGTAGATCACGCACTCTATGCCGAGGAATGCTTGGATCTTCTCTGTTCAGGGGTTTACATCACTTTGTCCACGTTTTTCTCCATGTTTCCCCTTTCTTCAATCATGTCTTGCTCTGAGACGAACATGCGGGGCTAATCCCCTTTGTCTTTAGGACCGGGAGTAGCCCGGGTAATCATTGTATGACATTTTTATCATAGTAATTCATAACTTGTCTCTTAAATCTGTGGTATGATTTTGTTTTCTCCATTATATCATTATGCTTGATCATCCTAATGATAATCTAATGCCTTTAATTGCTTTGAAAGAAGAATTAACGGTTGAAAAGAGACGAAACTCACATTAACTCATAAATTCCTTGAAAAAGGTGATGTACGGTTAATGGTGGAAACCCAGAGGTCGATTCTAATGCACCTAGTTTAGGGTATATGTTACTATGACGGTGGAACCAACCTAGACTTAGGTAGTGAATTGTATCATGATAGTGAACAATTCTGACTACATGCCACTACCCAGAATAAGAGGCGAATTTGATCAACTATGTGGAAATTCATACAATGAAAACCCGTGGTGAAATTGCAATCCTAAAGATTCCCATCTGAATTGATTAAACTAAACACTTAATCGATTTCTCTATTTTACTTTATTTTCTTTTATTTTTCAACAACTCTCAAAACCTTTTAATTGGTCTAGCTGATTGTGAATAGTTAGTAGTAGTCTACCGATAGTTCAGTGTCCCTGAGTTCGACTCGGGCCTCACAAAGGCCTATACTACATTGACGTGTGCACTTGCATTATACGCTCGGTAAAACCGTGTCAAGTTTTTGGCGCCATTTTCGGGGACACGACAATTGTCAGCACTACGAGTGCTGCAAGCGGCCACTCTAGGCCACTTTTTATTTTATTATTAATTTTGAAATTCAACGCTTATTTGTTTTTTTATGTATTTAGCAATCATCTCGCACTGTACTGAACCTAAATTATTACTTTGTAGGTACTACTGTATGGTGAGGATGCGTAGCACAGACTACACGCAGCCATCACCAGAGGTTCCGCCGCTGGGGTCAGATGAAGAGGAAAACAACACTCAAGATCAGCTCGAGGATACATATTCCGACTCTGAACATGAAGCTATGGATGAGGAATAGACAATCTGGGAGAAGATCAAGGCATCTTCTGCATCTGCATCGAAAGGGCTGATCAAGAGGTAGGCGATCAACATTCCTAATTATAAGATCGATCCAAGCCTAATAAATTTGGTCAAATCAAATGCATTTCACGGGCTTAAAAATAAAGACCCGGTGACTCACATTAGCCAGTTCATGGAGAACTGTGATATGATCAAAATCGACAGGTTCCCGCAAGAGACACTCTATTTGAAATTATTTCCTAGCTCGCTAGCGGGAAATGCCTGAGAATGGTTACATAGCTTGGACGACGAGTATGTGGAGTCGTGGGATCATATGGTTGAGGTGTTCTTTGAGAGATTCTTTCTACCCAAGAAGACCAACGATCTGGTATGGAAGATCCATAATTTCAGTCAGAAAGCCGGAGAGACCTATTTAGAGACTTGAGAATGTTTCCAAATTGTAAGGCCCCTGAACTTTCTTAATGAGTTGAAGGAGCTTAATTACCATAATTGAATGCTTATAACTCTAATATAACCTTTTGATATGTTTTGAAATCATAACGCAAGCTTAAGTTTAAAATTTGGTCCAATTTGGACACTGTTTGAGAAAGTTATGCAATTTTCTGTACATTTCGGACTTTTCTGCAATTTACCCAATTGTGGGGTTTTCTTTGCAATTTGTCACATAAATTATGTTCCTTAGTTTTTATATTATCATTCTTGAGATTCTTGAACCATGAGGATCCTATTTGAGCCATGGTTTGAAGGTGTTTTTATCAAGGGAATTTTAGGGTTTTTCCCTTCATGGATGAGCTACCTTTAGTAGCTATCAACTAAGGAATTATGTGATTGGCTGAGAATTTCGTCAAAGGCAAACCAAGCAGGTCTAGAGGGACGGTGGGAGAGCTTTGTGTGTGTGTGATTATGTATTTTTAATAATATAAAGCCATGGATACTTGGATATATACTAGAATTTCAATTTTTTTCTTTTTCTTAATATTAAAGTGTTATATACTTATCCAAAAGCCCACAATCGAGCCATTTTCTCTCCATTATCTCTCTCCTTCTCCCAGCCTCGTCCTCCCTCTGTTCAGCTGCGATTTTTTCTGCCCAAGGAAGAATAAGGTGGGGATCCTCTTGGAAACAAATTCTAGGGTTGAAATTGATTATCTTTTTGGGTGTATGAAGCTTCCCCCTAGTGATATTGACCTAAAAGTGTAAGTTTTTCCTTATTTACTCCGTCCAATTCTTTGTTTCTATTCCTCCTACATCTCTCCAGGTCGGAAACATGGTTTTCCATGGTGAAAGTTCCCCTAGAACTCAAAACTCCTTCCTTCTTGTCTCTTTTCTAGGGTTTTGCTTGTTTGTGGAGAGAATTGCATAGTTGGCCAAGTTCAGATCTGAATCCAAGGTTTCCTTGCCCTATTTGCTCGAGATTTTTGCTGTTGGATATCTGAACTACTCTATAGAGGCGAGTTATATAACATTCTTCACTTATATTGCTTATTTGAAGCTTGTTAGTTCATGATTATGCTTGAATGTGATGATCTAAGCATAGTGGAATCATGCTTGTTTAGAATTACGAATTTTATGGTGTTTCCTATTTTATTCCAGTTCTATATGAACCTGTAAACATGTGTAAAGCCTTTATAAGGTGTAACATTATTTGGGACATGTTGATAGCAACAACCTATGGCATTATGTACAAAACAAATGATGGTTCAAATTAGGGTTTTTAAGCTATTTCCTTTCATATTACATAATTGATTGTTATACCATTCAACAACCAATAGTGTTGCTATCTTAGAAACTTATGTTCATGATCAAGGGTGTCAAATTTATAGTGACAACCTATGGTTACCACCTTAGTACAAGTTTTGACTCAATTATACATTTAATTATCATCCACTAAGTATTTTAATGATGTTATCAATCGATGATGATATTGGCTTATTTTTTGATGATGTTAATTGAATGTATTACTGATCTAGCAACCAATGGTGACCTAATGATCACAATTAATGGTGGATCAGGTCATCATCATATATGATGAATTAGGACTGTAATGGTAGATTTGACTATATCTTGAACCAATGGTTCCTTGGTTCAATTGATCTAATGGTTAGACCTATACTTCAATTGATAACCTTGAACAATGAACCTAATCCAATGAATAATATTGGATGCTTTAACATCCAATGGATTAGAATAAATCACATGTTATTATATGTGGGTCCTAGTGAAGATAATTCAATGGTTCAATACCATTAATTGGTAGCATTACCTTTGTCATTATATAGTTATATTTGATAAATCACTATAATAAGTGGATGTGTAACTCCCATGTGATCTAGCTTGTTATACCTAACCTTGATGTAATTATTTGATGTTAATTGGTTATAATCAGACCTCTTGAATGATAAATGTGATAATGAATTATACTCTTGTTGTGTTGAAACCACGATGTAGTACTATTTCAATATCACAGTGCCTTTCCATGTTAATATTTACGGACAAACATGTGCTAATGATCTTTTGAGCCTTGTTTAAGGCATGGAATGATGATGATAACCTTACTATGAATAATGTGATGGTCTTAATGACCTTTGGGCTGTTTGAAGCCATGATTGATGTGAAATCCTCTTTATGTTCCTATAAGGGTTAAAACCCTGGAACTTGTAATAAGATATTGGTATCTTGAAATAGTATCATGATAAGTGTGGTCCATTAATTTTCAATGAATGATAGGATGTGGTAAAGTGATTAAGATTTATATATCAAATGTTTTATATCCCTTGAATTCATTATACATATATTCTTGTTAGAAAATAATTAGGGTTTGAATGTCCACTTGTATGATAAAGCCTTAATGCATTCAATTGGCAGTAATTAATCAAGTGTAACCCTAATCATGTAGAGCCCTGTGCCATAGATCCATCTGAGTGTCAGGACTTGCCAGATGGTGAAACGAGTATTCCTAAGGGAAACTCAGAGCGCATACTGATGAGTATGCGGGGTGCTTGTCATCCTGAATTCAAGTGTTTAGGGAGGATGACTGTGGTCATACCTAGCCCTCAGTTTGGGAACGACTGCGATCGTGTCTCGATGATTATATATGTGATGAGATTGGAGGAAAACTATGGTTGTAACTCGGATGGTAGGGTATGCGTACCCACCTCCTTTCACTAGTGTCGTGACCTATACCAAGGACGGACTAGGCTGTTAGCAGTTGACCTTATGTGTCACTGTGGCGGACCCGTACTGACTGGGGGCAGAGAAGATCTTAGGAGTCTGGCTCTTCCTAGATCTTGTATGGCACTGATTTCGACTTAGTAGTGGTCAGTTGGGACTTGAGTGGTATTTCTCAAATCCCTCAGGGCAATGTAATAAAAGAAGTGATATAAGCCGTGTAGTATATTGACTAGGGTTAAATACGTCTCACATTGCTTGATTAGTCTTTAACTAGTCCTTATATTATTCAGTGTTTACAAGATGATATTATATGACATTTGAGTAATTATACTTCTTGTCAAATTAATTTGTTTAATGGCTTAGTATGCTTAACCTATTCAATCTGCTTAAATTGCTTATTCATTTCTATATCTGTTCAGTTCATTTAATGTCAATTAATATGTTATAATCAATATATGTTGGAGAGAGTTATATCTCTCGCTGGGACTGGGTCTCACCCGTGGGTAACCACATTTTTTTTAGGTGGTCGTGGGCAACGAGGTCGAGGTCGTGCTGTGGAAGAGAACCAACCTGGTGATCAATAGATTCAGAAGGTTGGTTAGTTGTAGATGCTAGTTATAGATGTTAGTAGTACAGTCCTAGTGTCATCCCTGAACTCTCAGGTCCTGGTATGGGATGTGCTTTCTAGACGATATATTTGTATCGACATGAGATTTTGGTCTTATGCCAATGTTTGTAAATATATGGAATGTACATGTGAAATATCTTTTGTATGCAAGATGTGACTGAGGTCTTTGGACCCTTATGCAAATGCTTGATACAGTATATGAGAATGGAATGATGGGCATTTTGTCAATGTTCTAAAGTTTGTTTACACCTTTGGAATCGGTTTTAATTATTCCGCATTTTTGACAATGTGATTAATTAGTAGTTGATCGTGTTTTTGAGTTTTGAGTAATCTCGTTTAGCGTGATGAGGTGTCATATTTAAGTTGGTATCAGAGCTCTAGGTTTACTGAGTCTACAGGGACATAGGACTTAGGTTTGAGTCTGTTCTTATGTATCCAACATATCTGATCATAGTTTATGCTTATGCAGATATATCTGGAGGACATGAAGAACATGTTGAGAGTAGTTATGTTGCACCTGGAGGAGGTGCAGTGAGGCAGCCACGTGATGAGAGAGTGCCAGAAGCAGGGCCAGAGCAGCCCACAATGCCTTATCTAGACCCAACAATGATGGCCAATCCTGAGTTTCAACATATGTTTAGACAGATGATGGTACAATTTGTTACCATAATAGGATAGTAATTCCTAATGTTGATGGGTTGAGGAAGATGGTACTTGAGGAGGCTCACTCCTCCATGTATGCAATGCATCCTGGAAGTACCAAGATGTACCAAAACTTGAAAGACATGTATTGGTGGCCAGGTCTAAAGCGTGATGTGGCAGAGTTCATTTCCAAATGTCCAGTTTGTCAGCAGGTGAAGGCTGAGCACCAGAAACCTGCTGGGACATTGCAACCCTTGCCAATACCACAGTGGAAATGGGATCATATTACTATGGACTTTGTGGTTGGTCTTCCTAGGACAACCAAGGGTCATGATTCCATATGGGTGATAGTAAATCGATTGACTAAGTCAGCTCATTTTCTACCAGTTAAGACAACTTTTACAGCAGAGAAACTGGCACAAATATATGTTGATGAGATAGTCCGTTTGCATGGAATTCCAGTGACTATAGTTTCTGACAGAGGTCCACAATTTACAAGTCATTTTTGGGAGCGTCTGCATTCAGCAATGGGAACACAGCTGAGATTCAGCACAACTTTTCATCCACAGACCGATGGCCAGTCTGAAAGGACTATTCAGACTTTAGAAGATCTCTTGAGGGCATGTGTGCTGCAATTTCTTGGTAGTTGAGATGTACATCTAACTCTGATAGAGTTTGTGTACAACAATAGCTATCAAAGAAGCATAGATATGGCTCCTTATGAGGCTCTATATGGTAGACGATGTCGGTCTCCTCTTTGTTGGTATGAGACAGGTGAATATCAACTTTTGGGTCCTGAGCTAGTACAACAGACTACAGAAAAGATTAAAGTGATACAACAACAGTTGAAAGCAGCCCAGGACATGCAAAAATCTTATGCAGACAACCGACACAGATCACTTGAATTCCAAGTGGGAGACAGAGTATATCTTAAGGTTTCTCCTTGGAAAGGTGTGTTGAGGTTTGGAAAGAAGGGTAAGTTGGCTCCTAGATTTATGGGACCATACCCTATCCTAGCTCGTGTTGGAAAGGTAGCATATAAGTTGGAACTACCACCAGAGCTACATAGATTGCATAATGTCTTTCACATCTCTATGTTGAGGAAATGCCATACAGATACTGACCAGACAATCCAACCAGTAGAGGTTGAGTTAGATGAGGATATTTCCTATGTTGAGGGTCCTGTGTTGATCCTGGATAGAAGGGTGAAAAAGCTGAAGAGAAAGGATATAATACTAGTGAAAGTTTTGTGAAATCATCGTGGCATTGAGGAAGCCACATGGGAACTAGAGAATGAGATGCGTAGAAAATACCCATCTCTTTTTGCGTAGGATTTCGGGGCGAAATCCTTGTTAGGGGTTTATAGTTGTAAGGCCCCTGAACTTTCTTAATGAGTTGAAGGATATTAATTACCATAATTGAATGCTTATAACTCTAATATAACCTTTTGATATGTTTTGAAATCATAACTCAAGCTTAAGTTTCAAATTTGGTCCAATTTGGACACTGTTTGAGAAAGTTATGCAATTTTCTGTACATTTCGGACTTTTCTACTAATTTACCCAATTGAGGGGTTTTCTTTGCAATTTGTCACATAAATTATGTTCCTTAGTTTTTATATTATCATTCTTTATATTCTTGAACCATGAGGATCCTATTTGAGCCATGGTTTGAAGGTGTTTTTATCAAGGGCATTTTAGGGTTTTTCCCTTCATGGATGAGCTACCTTTAGTAGCTATCAACTAAGGAATTATGTGATTGGCTGAGAATTTCGTCAAAGGCAAACCAAGCAGGTCTAGAGGGACGGTGGGAGAGCTGTGTGTGTGTGTGCTTATGTATTTTTAATAATATAAAGCCATGGATACTTGGATATATACTAGAATTTCAATTTTTTTCTTTTTCTTAATATTAAAGTGTTATATACTTATCCAAAAGCCCACAAACGAGCCATTTTCTCTCCATTCTCTCTCTCCTTCTCCCAGCCTCGTCCTCCCTCTGTTCAGCTGCGATTTTTTCTGCCCAAGGAAGAAGAAGGTGGGGATCCTCTTGGTAACAAATTCTAGGGTTGAAATTGATTATCTTTTTGGGTGTATGAAGCTTCCCCCTAGTGATATTGACCTAAAAGTGTAAGTTTTTCCTTATTTCCTCCATCCAATTCTTTTTTTCTCTTCCTCCTACATCTCTCCAGGTCGGAACCATGGTTTTCCATGGTGAAAGTTCCCCTAGAACTCAAAACTCCTTCCTTTTTGTCTCTTTTCTAGGGTTTTGCTTGTTTGTGGAGAGAATTGCATAGTTGGCCAAGTTCAGATCTGAATCCAAGGTTTCCTTGCCCTATTTGCTCGAGATTTTTGCTGTTGGATATCTGAACTACTCTATAGAGGCGAGTTATATAAAATTCTTCACTTATATTGCTTATTTGAAGCTTGTTAGTTCATGATTATGCTTGAATGTGATGATCTAAGCATAGTGGAATCATGCTTGTTTAGAATTACGAATTTTGTGGTGTTTCCTATTTTATTCCAGTTCTATATGAGCCTGTAAACATGTGTAAAGCCTTTATAAGGTGTAACATTATTTGGGTCAGGTTGATAGCAACAACCTATGGCATTATGTACAAAACAAATGATGGTTCAAATTAGGGTTTTTAAGCTATTTCCTTTCCTATTACATAATTGATTGTTATACCATTCAACAACCAATAGTGTTGCTATCTTAGCAACTTATGTTCGTGATCAAGGGTGTCAAATTTATAGTGAAAACCTATGGTTACCACCTTAGTACAAGTTTTGACTCAATTATACATTTAATTATCATCCACTAAGTATTTTAATGATGTTATCAATCGATGATGATATTGGCTTATTATTTGATGATGTTAATTGAATGTATTACTGATCTAGCAACCAATGGTGACCTAATGATCACAATTAACGGTGGATCAGGTCATCACCATATATGATGAATTAGGACTGTAATGGTATATTTGACTATATCTTGAACCAATGGTTCCTTGGTTCAATTGATCTAATGGTTAGACCTATACTTCAATTGATAACCTTGAACAATGAACCTAATCCAATGAATAATATTGGATGCTTTAACATCTAATGGATTAGAATAAATCACATGTTATTATATGTGGGTCCTAGTGAAGATAATTCAATGGTTCAATACCATTAATTGGTAGCATTACCTTTGTCATTATATAGTTATATTTGATAAATCACTATAATAAGTGGATGTGTAACTCCCATGTGATCTAGCTTGTTATACCTAACCTTGATGTAATTATTTGATGTTAATTGGTTATAATCAGACCTCTTGAATGATAAATGTGATAATGAATTATACTCTTGTTGTGTTGAAACCACGATGTAGTACTATTTCAATATCACAGTGCCTTTCCATGTTAATATTTACGGACAAACATGTGCTTATGATCTTTTGAGCCTTGTTTAAGGCATGGAATGATGATGATAACCTTACTATGAATAATGTGATGGTCTTAATGACCTTTGGGCTGTTTGAAGCCATGATTGATGTGAAATCCTCTTTATGTTCCTATAAGGGTTAAAACCCTGGAACTTGTAATAAGATATTGGTATCTTGAAATAGTATCATGATAAGTGTGGTCCATTAATTTTCAATGAATGATAGGATGTGGTAAAGTGATTAAGATTTATATATCAAATGTTTTATATCCCTTGAAGTCATTATACATATATTCTTGTTAGAAAATAATTAGGGTTTGAATGTCCACTTGTATGATAAAGCCTTAATGCATTCAATTGGCAGTAATTAATCAAGTGTAACCCTAATCATGTAGAGCCCTGTGCCATAGATCCATCTGAGTGTCAGGACTTGCCAGATGGTGAAATGAGTATTCCTAAGGGAAACTCAGAGCGCATACTGATGAGTATGCAGGGTGCTTGTCATCCTGAATTCAAGTGTTTAGGGTGTTGGGTTTTGAGGGAGGCAGAGAAGCAGCGGAAAGAAAAAAAAATTTCTCCCAAACCCAGAACAAAAGGAATCGCGTCGACATCTATATGATAGGAAATAAGGTTTGTGAATCATACCTTGTCTCGAGGCTTGCTCGGCGACAATGCCACGCGCCTTGCGCGGTCTTCACCTTTGGTCTTGGACGGTGTCTGTGCAGTTCCTGGTCGCACTGGGACTGAAGACTCCTCCTCCTACCGGACTGTCGGATGACAGTTGTCCTCCTGAGCGGCAGTGACCTCCCGCCTCTGAAGTAGTCCACACGGACCACCCAGAACTCCACTCTCCTTGTCCCATAAGGAAGTGGATGGAGTCACACCCTCCTGTTAACGTACTAGTCACCAACACACTCTCCTGCTGTCGACTGCAACTGCAGTTGTCCTTCCCTTGCTGCACCTCCCTTTGCGGGAAGCACTTGCTCGGGCTCTCTCTCGGTTACCAAAACCAGAGAGAATGACAACTTTGCAGAGCAATCAACATGCACTGAGTTGTACTCTGAGAAGCCCCCAATACCCCTATATATATAGGCGAGTCATGGGACAGGATTCTCTGTGCCCGGCAATACGGGACTAAAGCAGGAGTAGAAGGGTTCGGGATTTTCCACAAAAAGCAACCATCTCGCAACCTGAACCGATCAGTTCACAAGTGAGCCAGTCGGTTGGGGACCTGAACCGATCGGTTCACCACTGAACCGATCGTTTGGGACCCTTGAACCGATCGGTTCACTCATGAACCGGTCGGTTGGGGTTCCAGGTTGGTTCCCGATTGACTTTCCTTGTTTCTTTCCCAATTGGTATCGAATACCAATATTATTCCCAATCAAATTGGGCAATTGAAACGAAAGGAAAATTCTCACCAATCCTACTTTCCCAAGTTGCTCGATTGCACCAGTTGAACCGATCGGTTCAACACTTGAACCGGTCGTTTCACTCTGTGCATGAGCCGATCGGTTCAACAATTGAGCCGACCGGTTCAGCAACCTCAGCCGACCGGTTCATCACATGATCCGATCGGTTGGGAATGCAGATTGTGCAGAATCAGTCAAATGTGATTTCAATCAATCCGATACTCCAATAAATGCGTCCAACACCTTGAACATTATGATATTGAGCTATCGATTAATTGAGTGTTTAATTGAACTACTAAACTCCTTTAGTAATCAATCTAAACATTGCTTGTGGACAAAACTCCTCTTCCAGGTTAAATCCTATGTGTGTGACCCTGCAGGTCCATTTCACGTTGGCAGTGAAAGTCCATAACATTTATGACTTCACAAGCAAAGAGCGGTGTCTAGTCACACATCATTGCTACCCAAGTGAAAGTAGAAAGTTGGAGAACAACTTTCATCCTACAATCCATGAATGGTGTTACAGTGAATGTATAATTCCTTTGTCACTGATATCCAGAATGAACTCGAGGCATGGAACAGTCATCCTGTCAATGTTCATTCATTTCCTTGATCTTAGAGTAGACCGAGTGAGATGTGTATGACATCAATATCATATATTGATTCACACGTGCATGCGCATGCCTTTCTCAATCCTACTCATCAAGTGGCCAAGGATATCAAACTCCCTTAAGAGGGACAAATCCCATATCTATCACTCACCCCTCAAAAGCCCCATGTGTCAAAGCCACCCAATCATCACCTTTATAACAACCCATGTTTCAGGACTGCGTTTGATGATGTCAAAGTGTACCCAACGACATGTGTTGAGTGTAGTGATTTCAGGTCTAAGAATCACACTCACCACCATCACTATGAGAGCTGACTGTGACTACCAAGTCATGGTTCCATGTGTCACTCTCACGGTGGGTCTGTCCGATACCTTGTTCTCTAACAAGTACCTATGTGCTTGGTTTGATATCACCATATCATGACTAATGAGATTCTATCATCAACCAACACACAATCTAGTCTTTAGTGTTATTGATGTCTATGGTTATTTCCACAATAACAACCGACTAGGGACTAAACAAGAATGTATACTCTTAACATCCGTATGATCTCATCGTTTAGGTCCTTAACCTAAAAGCATACGTCATTGAGTAAAACAATCTTTAGACATCTATCATGTTACACCATCATCTCAGAAACATTTTAAACATATAGATTGGAAATTGCCTTTATTATTATTCAAATCATTTACAAAGTATCCCATTACAATCATCATATGACTTGCTATATGGGCATACATACCAACATAGGGAGGATGACTGTGGTCATACCTAGCCCTCAGTTTGGGAATGACTGCGATCGTGTCTCGATGATTATATATGTGATGAGATTGGAGGACAACTATGGTTGTACCTCAGATGGTAGGGTATGCGTACCCACCTCCTTTCACTAGTGCCGTGACCTATACCAAGGACGGACTAGGCTGTTAGCAGTTGACCTTATGTGTCACTGTGGCGGACCCGTACTGGCCGGGGGCAGAGAAGATCTTAGGAGTCCGACTCTTCCTAGATCTTGTATGGCACTGATTTCGACTTAGTAGTGGTCAGTTGGGACTTGAGTGGTATTTCTCAAATCCCTCAGGGCAATGTAATAAAAGAAGTGATATAAGCCGTGTAGTATACTGACTAGGGTTTAATACGTCTCACATTGCTTGATTAGTCTTTAACTAGTCCTTATATTATTCAGTGTTTACAAGATGATATTATATGACATTTGAGTAATTATACTTCTTGTCAAATTAATTTGTTTAATGGCTTAGTATGCTTAACCTATTCAATCTGCTTAAATTGCTTATTCATTTCTATATTTGCTTAGTTCATTTAATGTCAATTAATATGTTATAATCAATATATGTTGGAGAGAGTTATATCTCTCGCTGGGACTGGGTCTCACCCGTGGGTAACCACATTTTTTTTAGGTGGTCGTGGGCAACGAGGTCGAGGTCGTGCTGTGGAAGAGAACCAACTTGGTGATCAATAGATTCAGAAGGTTGGTTAGTTGTAGATGCTAGTTATAGATGTTAGTAGTACAGTCCTAGTGTCGTCCCTGTACTCTCAGGTCCTGGTATGGGATGTGCTTTCTAGACGATATATTTGTATCGACACGAGATTTTGGTCTTATGCCAATGTTTGTAAATATATGGCATGTACATGTGAAATATCTTTTGTATGCAAGATGTGACTGAGGTCTTTGGACCCTTATGCAAATGCTTGATACAGTATATGAGAATGGAATGATGGACATTTTGTAAATGTTCTAAAGTTTGTTTACACCTTTGGAATCGATTTTAATTATTCCGCATTTTTGACAATGTGATTAATTAGTAGTTGATCGTGTTTTTGAGTTTTGAGTAATCTCTTTTAGCGTGATGAGGTGTCACACAAATAATGCTGAGGAGGTGACCACATCATGAGCTTGACAAGGAGAAATAAGTCAAGATTTTCTACTTTTCTCTTTCTGAGCATGATAGAAGCAACCTGGATTTAGCAGGTTCGGGGTTCTTTCTAAACAACACAGGCACAAGGTGTTGGGAGATTTTGAAGAACATGGCAAAAAAGCAATCATGGGGTGACAAAGACACTGTAGAGCATGTTTGAGCTACAGGTGAGTCAAAGGCCATCAAGGAGCTAAATGAGAAGATGGACCTTCTAGCCAAGAAATTACTAGCAAAAGAAGATGCAGAATCCGATGAGGAAGCACAGGTGAAATTTATGCACCAACAGCAGGGGTACAGAAACAACGACTATTCTTGGAGGAAAGACAAAAAATTTTCATGAAAGGACCCAAACAATTTCTTGCAGGACCCAGATGAAAAACCACAACCGGCGATGGAAGATAAGAGCAATGAGTTGCTTAACCAAGTAATCAAGCAGAATCAAGAACTCATGAGCATGTTTGGCCAACAGATTAATCAACAAGAAGAATTTATGAATCAATTTGGGCAGACTTTACAAAGTCATGGGGCTCAGATGAGGACTATAGAGACATCATTAGCACAGATGGCAGCTGAGATAGCAAATCTGAAAAAGCTAGCGTAACAAGGTTTTACCGAAAATACAAACATTCCAGGAGGAAACCAACAAGCTAAGGCAATTTTGCTACGGAGTGGTAAGAAGATTTTAAACCCCAGGGCCGATGAACCGAGCACACCCCAGCCAGAAACCACAGGTGAGGCCACAGAGGAGGTTCCGATCCCAATCACAGATCCGGTAGAGGATGTGGTACAGGAAGTCACATAAGAACCCATTGCTGAGGAGGAGACATTGAAGAGGACACCATATGTGCCGCCACATCATAGGGCACAGACTGTCCCAGTCCCATATCCAAACAGTTTGAAAGCCAAGAAAGTGGACGCTCAGTTCAAGAAGTTCCTAGATAGCTTTAGGAAGCTTTCTATCAACATTCCACTGTTAGAAGCAATATAGCATATACCCTCTTACGGCAAGTTTTTGAAAGATATAATCACAAAGAAGAGGAAGATTTCTGATACTGAGGTCGTGGTTCTTAAAGAGCAAGTGAGTGCCTTCATTATGGGCACATTGCCACCTAAAAGACGGGATCCGAGCTTCTTCAATATTTCATGTTACATCGGTAAAGTGAAATTTGGCGAAGCATTGTGTGATTCAGGGGCAAGTATAAATTTAATGCCTCTCTATACTTTCAAGAAGCTGGGACTTAAAGAATCAAGACATAGTAATATGACGATTCAGTTGGAAGACAATTCTGTGGTCAAGCCGTACGATATTTGCGAGAATGTTTTGGTTAAATTCGATCAGTTTGTATTTCCAACAGATTTTGTGGTAATGGAAATGCAAGATGAACAAGGAAATGAGCTACTCCTTGGAAGACCGTTCCAAGCTACTGCAGATATGATACTCGAGATGGGAAGAGGCCATTTAACTTTGGGAATCGCTGATGACCGATGTGAAATGGTTATGCCCCCAAGCCCAACACAATCAAAAGCTAAGGAGAAGTGCCGCATGGTGAAACATTTTGATCAAAATATTTCTCTTTGTCTAGGGAAGCCATTTCTAGATATGGCTCATGTAATGAACAAGGTAGAGAAGGGGACACTGGCTATAGATATTATAGAACAGACCAAAGTTATTTGTCTTTGCAGGGCTGTGGGTTTTCTGAATGATGAAGAGGAGGAAATCCCTTTTTCTGCTGAAGATGATGCCATAGAAAGTTCTGTCCTCGATGCATATCCAAAACTACCTCTTGAAGCTTGCCTTGTCAATATAAGGCATGACTGGATGAGAAGCAAGTCACTACAAGAATGTGTCAAGATGCTTCAGGTGCTTCCGTGTTATTATGCTAATATTATGAAGATCTTGGGCCACTCCCACCACCGCTTCAGTCATCTTTGATCAGACCACCTGTGTTAGAATTGAAGCCACTGCCACCTCAATTAAAGTATGTATTTTTAGTCGATGGTGAGAGACTACTGGTGATTAACTCAGCATATCTGAGTGCCGATGAAGAGGAGAAATTGATGATCGTGCTGAAGAACCACCGTGGAGCATTCGGTTGGTCAGTTGCAGATATCAAGGGGATTTCCCGTACACTGTGCCAGCATAAGATCCGACTCGAGGAAGGAGCCAAACCTGTGATCCAGCCACATCTTAGACTCAATCCAAGCATGATGGAGGTAGTAAAGAAGGAGGTGATCAAGCTCTTTTCTGCAGGCATCATCTATGCTATCTCCGATTCGACATGGGTAAGCCCCACACAGGTAGTCCCTAAAAGGGGGGGGGGGAATACTGTTACTTACAATTTGTTAAATGAGCCGGTCACGACCCGTTTGGTAACCGGGTGGCGTGTGTGCATTGATTACCGTAGATTGAACTCTGTTATGTTAAAAGATCATTTTCCTCTTTCGTCCATTGATCAGATTTTAGAGCGACTAGCAGGTCGATCTCACTTTTGTTTTCCAGACGGTTACTCGGGCTATAATCATATTTCCATTGATGCTAAGGACCAAGATAAGTCCACCTTCACTTATCCTTATGGAACATTTGCATATCGCTGTATGCCCTTTGGTTTATGCAACGCACCAACAACCTATCAGTGGTGCATGCTTGCCATTTTCTCTGATATGGTTGAGCGCTGTTTGGAGGTCTTCATGGACGATTTTTCCGTCTATGGTGCGCCTTTTGATGAATGTTCATATAATTTGGATAAAGTTTTACAACGATGTGAGGACACACATTTAGTTCTCAACTGGGAAAAATGCCATATGATGGTTAGTGAAAGGATTGTGCTTGGACATAAAGTGTGTAGCAAGGGGTTGGAGGTTGATCCGGTTAAGATTGAGGTTATTTCCAAATTACCCCCACCAAATACGATTAAAGGGGTAAGGAGTTTTCTCGGTCACGTAGGATTTTATCGCCGCTTTATCAAAGATTTCTCAAAAATCACTAAACCATTATCTGAACTGCTGGAGAAAGATGCAGTGTTTGATTTTAATGAAAAGTGTTTGCATGCTTTTAATGTGCTCAAAGAGAAGTTAATTTCTACATCGGTTGTGCAAACACTGAATTGGACACAACCTCTTGAATTAATATGTGATGCTTCGGATTTCGTAGTATGGGCCGTTCTAGGACAACGTGTTGAAAACAAACCTACTGTGATTTTCTATGCATCCAAAACTTTGAATGAAGCACAACTTAATTACACTACAACTGAAAAAGAACTTCTTGCCATCATTTTTGCATTTGAAAAATTCCGGCAATATCTTGTAGGGTCAAAAGTTGTGGTATGGATGGACCACGCCGCCATAAAATATTTGATGGAAAAGAAAGATGCCAAACATAGATTGATTAGGTGGATCTTATTGCTACAAGAATTTGACATTGAAATTAAAGATAAGGCGGGAATAGAGAATGTGGTTGCGGACCATTTGTCTAGGTTAGAACGGGTAGATGAGAAGGACATTGATATACCCATTACTGAGACATTCCCTGATGAGCAAATCCTTTCTGTAAAATCTAAGGATCCATGGCTTTCATATATTGTTAATTATCTTTCCTATAAAATAATCCCAGATGATTGGACATATCAAGAGAAAAAGAAAATTTTTCATTCTTTGAGAAATTATTTCTGGGATGACCCCATTTTGTTGAAGCAATGTAGGGACAGCGTGTTGCGCAAGTGTGTACCGGAGATAGAATGTGACAGTGTACTTCATCATTGTCATACTCTACCAACTGGTGGCCATCATGCAAGTTCCAGAACGGCGGCCAAGGTGCTTGAGATCGACCTTTATTGGCCTACACTTTTCCGGGATGCATACGATTATGTGCAAAGATGCGATTCGTGTCAAAGGGCAGGTAATATTTCCAAGCGGAAGGAGATGCCCCTCAACGTGTTTCAAGAAGTTGAGGTGTTTGATCTGTGGGGTATCGATTTTATGGGACCCTTTGCGTCCTCAAACTCTAATTTGTACATTTTATTGGCTGTTGATTATGTATCGAAGTGGGTAGAGGCAATACCCACAAGGACTAATGATGCTGTTGTAGTGTGCAAGTTTGTGAAAGAATACATTTTCTGTAGATTTGGTGTACCAAGGATGATTATCGGCGATGGAGGTACCCATTTCAAAAATCAAAAGTTTGCTGCATTGTTGAGAAAGTACGGGGTAAAGCACAATATTGGTACCCCGTACCACCCGCAGACACAAGGGCAGGTCGAAGTGTCCAATAGAGAAATTAAGAAAATCTTGGAGCACACAATGGCTTCGACAAGAAATAACTGGAGTACTTTGCTACCAGATTCTTTATGGGCATATAGGATGGCATTTAAGACACCTACATGCACTACGCCTTTTAGGTTGGCTTATGGGTGGGCCTGCCATTTGCCGGTGGAATTGGAGCACAAGGCGCATTGGGCGCTAAGGAAGCTGAACTTGACTTATGATGAGGTAGGGAGGAAACACATGCTAGAGCTTAATGAGCTAGATGAGCTGAGGATGAACGCCTATGAAAGCTCGAGGATTTACAAGGAGAGAACAAAGCTTATTCACGATCGACACATTCAACTGTGTGTCTTCAAGAAGGGAGATCGTGTGCTATTATTCAACTCGAGGTTGAAGCTGCATCCCGGGAAATTGAAATCCCAGTGGAGTGGACCTTTCATTGTGGAGGAGGTACAACCACATGGGTCCATCATGGTGCGTGATGGAGATACGACATTTCTGGTCAATGGACAAAGGCTGAAGCTGTACTTTGGTGAGGATTACACGAGGAAAGTGCATGAGGTCAAACTCATAGTGCTTAAAGATGCATGATAAGCTTGATTTTGTCTAGCCTAAGATGTTAAATTAGGGCGCTTGTTGGGAGGTAAGCCAACCATTGGTAGTTTCGTCTATTTTCGTTTGCATTTACAAGTTAGTTTGGTTTCATTTTGTTTTTAGTGTAAAAATGATACCTTGATCGTTTGTTCAGTGTGCAGGGCTGAGGCAGAGTCGATACCATCGACCATTGTGTCGATGGTAGCGACATGGGTACAGTTGGGAGACTGCAGAAATTTTTTTGAGTCGATACCATCAACGACCTCATCGATGGTATTGACCTACCATCAGTGACGCTGAAGAAATCGCCAGATCGGGGTCGATAGTATCGACATGGGTGTCGATACTCGTGAGATCCCTGAAGATTTACAGACGATGTTGTCTCAGTGAAGTCGATACCATCGACGGGCCTGTCGATGGTATCGACCCAGTTACAGTCAGAAAGCGGTGCTCGAGCCTCGCGAGGGTGTTTGACCCATGAAAAGTCGATACCATCGACCCGCGTCGATGGTATCGACGTGACGTGTCACCGATCTGCGAGAGGAAATCAACGGCGGTCGCTACATCAAGGAAGTCGATCCATGGGATGGGTCGATACCATCGACTCCCGTCGATGGTATCGACACGTCATCGATCCTGGCCCCCACATCAGGCTATCGAAAGACGTTGATACTTGCGAAGACCTGGATTGTGCTACAAGTGTTGATACCATCGACACCCCATCGATGGTATCGACGAGTCCACAGTAGTGACAAACTCAGTTATAAAAAGAAGGATTGATTGTCAAATCTTTTCACACCTTCAGAGCTTCTTCCTTCTACTTGTGAATTGAGCATTGATGTGCGACCGGAGGCCAGCTATGAGCATCCAAGGATCGCGATCTCTTCATCAAGCACTGCACCGAGCGGAGATCATCTTCTCTGACCTTCACCGAGCTCTCTTTCCTATTCCCTTTCTTTCTGAGACAATGGTGCAGACAGAAGGAGTATCTTCTTCATGGGCAGTCCCGATGGAGATCCCAACATTCATTCCTCTGCCACCCGGATCGATTCCTCGTCTAAGGATTGTTCATCCTTCCGCGGAGGTTCGGAAGGTATATGAAGAACTGCTCAAGAGGAAGATTGAGCCCACCCGCTACGTCGATCAAAATATGATCCGTGATCTGGGGTTCAATGCCAATCTCGCCTACGTCCTACATGGGCAGTTAAAGCATACGGGCAGGAGGCCCGACGAGTTGGAGTTCCACGCTGACAGCCAACCATTCTTCGGTGAATGGCCGACATACAAGGAGCTTGTGGCGGAGTTCATGGGGTCATTGGATATCAATGTTGTGCCCAGTGATCTGATCGCCATCGATAGGGAGTGGAAGAAAGGGCGCGTGTCTTTCAGACTCTACAACAGCAATTACACCCTCACTCTCACCCAGTTCAATTCTGTGTATAACTGGTATCATGACCCTTACCAGCACCAGAGGCCGGACAACCAGACTGATTACGATGGCATTTTCACCCAGCTGGTGACTGCGCCTCCAGGCAAGTCTATTAGCTACCACAACGCTGCCGTCTCTGACTTCGAGCATCCCTTTGTGCGGATTCTGCACCGCATGCTTTGCACAACACTCTTTGCTCGCAGCGATCTTTCTCTTAGTAAATTCCAAGAGACGGATTTGTTCTTTTTATATAAACTGCTGAAGCGTGAGGAGTGCAACTGGGGCACGTTCTTCTTGACGCGCGTGTTGGCTGTGAAGAGGAGTACGAGGAAAGCTCCTATCCACTTTGGGGGGCTGATCACACCGTTGGCCCTCTACCTTGGGTTGGATTTTTCCCAACTTACTCCACTTTCTAATAGGAATAAGGTCAACCTGCATCATCTACACCACTCCAACCTCCTTCTGCTCCGTGATGGCTTGGCTTATGCACATTGCCATGTCAATCATGAATATCAAGAATGTGCACTTCCAGACCCCGTCTTCAACATCGAGGGAGCTCGGCACTTCAGGTGGCCCATCATCACCATCGACGACTCTGATGAAGATGGCGGTAATGATGACAAAAATGATGAAGGCGACAAGCATGAAGAGGAAGATGAGAATTTCACTCCTCTTCGGGCACAAGTGGCACCGCGGAAGCGTCCCCACTTCCACCCGGGTGAATCATACTCTTCACAGCCTCCGCTACCTCAGGCCTCTCATCAAGGAGAGGATGCCTATTCGATGCAGGGGATGTACTCAATGCTGCAGGAGATTCAGCAAACCCAACAGAAGCATACTGCTTCTTTTGCCAGTATTCTGGATACCACGAACCGGCTTTTTGTGAACCAGCAGGCCATCTATGAGAATGAGTGCCTCCTCCTCGCCAACCAATAGAATATCCATGACAGGTTGCATAGGATGGAGATGTAACTACAACCCTTCTACGACAACTACTGGAGCCAGAACTATTTCGGGGGGTATCCTCAACCTCCACCGATGCCCCAGTATGATCCGAGTTTCTAGGGCCAGTACCCATCATGGGACCCCACATCCCCGTAGTACCCACCACCACCTAACTAATGATCGGTATCACTGTTCCACCTTTTAAGGTTGTTTTTGACTATGAGGCCATAGTCAAATTCAAGCTTGGGGGGGAGTTGGAACAACTTCTATCCTTTATTTTTCTTAGTTTTTAGTTTTTATTGCTTTGTCTTTTATCATTTATTTCTCTTAGTTATTAGTTTTTTTAGGATCCACACTCTATCTAGTGTAATTGTGGATGTCTAATGTCATGTGTCATCTCTGTGTTTGTACATGGGAATCAAGGGTAAATTTGAAAATTTTTAGTGATTGGGCAAGCTTGTGTTGTTCAACCTTGAGCACATGACTTAAGAAAATAATTGGGTTTGTCAACTTTAAAACAGGACAACACAACTGTACATTCCTATGATTCACAAAGAGTGGACATAATTGGTTGTTTGAGCCTAAACTGACCAAATGATAATGCGACCTTAATCTGAAATAAGAGAGAGAAACCTCTTAATTATTACATAGGTAAGTAAAGAGGGACACATAATATCTTCTAAAGGTTCAGTCAATTAATCTTGTGATCTATCCACCCGATTGTTTTCATACTCCACCATAAGAACTGGAAGCACATTATAGTTTTCATCTTTTGATTGCATAGCATTTAGGTAGGATTGCATTTTGATTGCACTGTAGGTAGATTGTGCATAAAAAAATGGAAAATGAAAAATTTGTAGATAACTGATCTCATGTAGTTGCATTTGAACATATTTTTGAGCATGTAGGATAGTATGTGCTTTATTTCTTCTAAAAAATAAGAGAAGCGGGTAACTCGTGTTATACTCTCTGAAATACAGTTGTAATGCCTCAAGGATTACAGTTATGTGAAAATAATCCCGAAAAAGAAAAAAGAAAAAAGGGAATTCTAAAAAATATTGTACATTTTGCAATTTGAGAGAAAAAGGGCATTAGAAAAAAGAGGCTGATTTTAGAGGGAGAAAAGAGCTTATTTCACCCGTGTAATAGGAAGAATAAGCTCATAATGTAGTTTTTTTTTTTAGATATTCTATCTCATATAAGATGGAATTGTAGGAACATGAATCATTCCACCCAAAATGTAGGCATTAGGGCATTTTCATTTGCATATGCATCATTTAGGTCATTATTGTTATTTGTGCATGTTAAACTATATTGTTCTTCCATTTCTTTCACAGCCACCTATTCCATCCACCCGTTGCTCGAATTGGTAGGCCACGGTGATAGTCTCCTCACTCATTAATACCAGGAGAGCTGCTTCCATCTAGATCGTAGTTAGGACGAGCAACGTAGATAGAAGATCACAAGATGCATCAAGTCTGGACCAGAGGATTTTATTATGTTAACTACCTTATGTGACAGTGTTCATCAATTTTGAGGTAGATATCTTTTATGGATGATCATTATCGCCTTGAGGGTAATTATCATTCTGTGGTTAGTAAGGGCCGGAATGTGAATGTCTGGCGGGGATCATATGGTGAAGTCTGTTGTGATAATCTGTTCTTTAGTTGAACCTCACAATTCTATTCTAGAGTTTTGTTGCTCGACGACGAGCAAGGTTCAAGCTTAGGGGAGTTTGATGCGATGATTTTGAGTCACATTTACAGACTTGTTTTACTGGCATTTTATGTGTTTATTGGTCACTTTGGTGGTTAATATTGCATGATTCACTTACTCTAGTCTATAATCTTTTTTAGTATCAAATCACTCATATTTTATCTTTTTGATCATAAACAATTATAACAATGGGTTTTATCTCAGCTGATTTGGCTTTTTTTTGGAATTTCAGGAAAAATGCATATATACAACTGTCGATACCATCGACATCTGTCGATACCATCAACATCTGTCGATAGTATCGACACAGTCACAGGAAGACAGTGCAAGGAGCCAAGCAGAGTCGATACCATCGACTAGGAAGTTGATGGTAGTGAGTTACCTGTAGGTTGCCAGCGATCAGCCGGTTGATACTATCGACACAATGGTCGATACTATCGACGTTCTACAGCTTCAGTGTCAGAAAGGTGATAAAACCAATGCCTAAGGGTGTCGATACCATCGACACCCCGTTGATGGTATCGAGTCTGCATCAGGCGGGACAATAGAAAAGAAGGAAGGCTTGCTGATATCACGAGGGGTCGATACCATCGACATGCGTCGATGGTATCGACGCCGTCAGATTAGTGTTTGTTCCAGATCGGATTGAATCCAACGGTGGTGATATTTTGGCAACCTAACTTGGTGTTTATACCTAATGACGGCGGCTAGGAGCCATCCAGCACGTCATTAGCTGCTACACTCATCATGAGGAGAGTTGGAGAAGAGAACGGAGCCCAGAAGCATGCCCTGACCGTTCCGAGAGCCGAAGAAGATGTTTTCCACCGCCGAAACACTTTAGATCGCACACTCTACGCTAAGGAACACTTGGATCTTCTCCGTTCAGGTGTTTACATCACTTCGTCCACGTTTTTCTCCATGTTTCCCCTTTCTTCAATCATGTCTTGCTCTGAGATGAACATGCGGGGCTAATCCCCTTTGTATTTAGGACCGGGAGTAGCCCGGGTAATCATTGTATGACATTTTTATCATAGTAATTCATAACTTGTCTCTTAAATCCGTGGTATGATTTCATTTTCTCCATTATATCATTATGCTTGATCACCCTAATGATAATATAATGCCTTTAATTGCTTTGAAAGAAGAATTAACGGTTGAAAAGAGACGAAACTCACATTAACTCATAAATTCCATGAACAAGGTGATGTACAGTTAATGGTGGAAACCCAGAGGTCGATTCTAATGCACCTAGTTTAGGGTATATGTTACTACGATGGTGGAACCGACCTAGAGTTAGGTAGTGAATTGTATCACGACAGTGAACAATTCTGACTACAGGCCACTACCTGGAATAAGAGGCGAATTTGATCAACTATGTGGAAATTCATACAATGAAAACGCACGGTGAAACTGCAATCCTAAAGATTCCCATCTGAATTGATTAAACTAAACACTTAATCGATTGCTCTGTTTTACTTTATTTTCTTTTATTTTTCAACAACTCTCAAAACCTTTTAATTGGTCTAGCTGATTGCGAACAGTTAGTAGTAGTCTACCGATAGTTTAGTGTCCCTGAGTTTGACTCGGGCCTCACAAAGGCCTATACTACATTGACGCGTGCACTTGCGTTATACACACGGTAAAATCGTGTCAATTGGTGAATATGCTTATCATCTAACCTTACCCCCACAATATAGTATGATGCATGATGTGTTCCATGTGTCCAATCTGAAGTCCTATGTGAAGCATATGAGCCATGTGCTAAGCATTGATCCTATTGACCTTCAAGGGAGGCTGACATAACCTGTGTCACCTGTGATGGTACTGAATACCATGGTGAGAGAGCTTAGGAACAAAAACATAGAGATGGTAAAGGTTCTTTGGAAGCACCATGGAGAGGATGAAGCCACATGGGAGCTAAAGACGGACATAGAAAAGTTCCATCTTGAATTGTTTTTATGATTAGTCGTATTTTGAGGACAAAATTCTTGTAAGAGGGGAAGGATGTTATAACCTAGTTTATACTTTTGTTTTACTTGGTTCAAATGCAATTACTAAAATAAAAAGGACGCATTAGAAATGTGGTGTGCTTTGTTTTAAAAGTATGTCTTTCCCTTGCAAAATTCCCTTTGCTTGGAATTTTGGGATTTCTAATGTATTTGTTAATCCAATAATGGATATAAGGGAAAAGGGTGAGAAAAATATCCAATAATAAGAAAAAGGCAAAAGATAATGGATACTAAGTAATGTACTTATGAGGATTTTGTACAATTCTCTAGAATGTTTTATGGATAACCACTAAGGGTTAGATTTTGTTTTCACAAAGTTTGTAATAAGAAAGGTTATCACAATACAGGATATAGAAAAGATAAGAAAGAGAAAAGGATGGAATTGATGCTTAAAATATGCCTTATGAGAGGAAAACTTGGTTATTAAGATAAACATTTTTTATTTTTATGTTTTGGATTCATACCTTGTTCACGATTAGATAAAGTCATGATATACTTTCCTTCAATATTTGGGATTAAAAGAGTAAAAAGGATAGAGAAAGATAGGAGTTGTCTAAGTTGTTCTCGTGTACTAAATAAACAAATTTACAATGTTATTCGATAAAGAAAAGGGAAAGTAATTAAGGGCTCCCTAAATTAGATGCCATGCTTTACCATAATAATAGTTGGCGATTAAGTGGTTGAATGAAAGATATATCTTCTAAATAGTCTAGGATACATGTTTTTATAAAATGGAAATCTATTAAATATCTTCCTTTGAAATTATGAATTTTTTCCTATGAGTTCTTGGTCATAATCATAATGGGAAAGAGGTATATAGAGTTTGGAGCCACTTTACCATATTGCAACCAATGTACCATTGTTCATGATGTGATTAAATTCCTTTCTATATCTACATGATGCCTACCCCAAGAAGGAAGCCATAGATGATATTTGTAACTCCTCCCTCTCCTTCCCTATTGTTATCCCTTGGGAACCATTAGGGTTCATCTAGGATAGTATATATATAGGCCAGGAGATCCTAGGGCGACACCAAAGTCTGATCAGATGCATGGACGCAATCACTAATTTTTTCGATCTCATCTTCTTCTAAAGAGAGTGAATGCTCAAGTTCCCAGAGGTAGCATCAAACATGGAAAGGGGTTCGTGTGTCTAGATGACCACCAAGCCTGACAAGTGCTACCCTACTCAAGCTTCTAACCTCCTCACCGTGGGCGGTAATACAATGCTAGAAGGTCAACTGAGTAGCATGATGTTCTGTGATCTACATGTGGCATTGCAACCTATAGAAGGAAGAGTCTTGTTGGTTGGGCAATGCCTAACAATCTCACTTGAGACAGGTCTGATGCTCAAATGCCCAGGTTTTAGACATTGCTGGGTATCTTCCTCGTAACCCTAACATTGCAGCACCAAGCTAAGATTCATCTTCTTTGACCATCTTTGGCCACACTAACGACCTGCCTAGCTTTGACAGTAGCAAGGGGGGATTTCCCCCATCTTCTACATGGCTACAGAACCCATGGGAGAGAGACGTCGGCCAACGGTTGGATCAAGCGTGACATTACAGGTCGACATTGTTAGAAAGAAGAAGTCTAGGATGCGTTTGACCGTTGTTCCCTTGAGCACAGAGAAATACATTTCATCTTGCCCAGGGGTAAAAGAGGCACTCCATTCAAAGTATGATTCGTACGTAAATAGAAAGTAAGTGCCTACATGATTTTTCCTACTAGTTAATAGATAATTATCTTGTAAAAATAATATCTAAATATTGGTAGCTCAGATCAAGAAATTAATATATAAATTTTGCTCTGAAAAATATTAGCAAGTCAATAAAAATATAAAAAACACCACTTCTATATACAGTGCAAAACATACGTAAAGTTATTGTATTTAATGGGTTTAATGCATTAAAACCCTAAATTTTATATTTTCATGAGCTTAGTATTCAATTGATCTTAATAATTAAAGAATGATATTTTTGGATAAAAGGATAACTTGGATCCAGTTTGAGATTTATGACACATTAATCGATGAATTAGGGTTTCCTTGAGATTAAATGTACATATAATGATAAGATTATAGTTTGTAAAACAAAATCGCATGCAAAGTGGTAATTAAGGTTTGGATATGCAAAACCCTAATAAAACCCTACGTTGACCCCAAAACTCTAACTTGGATCCCAAGTCAGTCTTAATGATAGATTTTTGGATAAAATAATACTAGGGTATTTATTCCTTATTTTAAGATAGTCGCTTGATTGGTTTCTCTTGTTGATTGTTTGTGTGGACATCAAGTACTCTTATGAAAGGTATGTGGTTACGCCTATGACTACCCACATTAGTTTGTTGATGTTTCTCGAGTTTTTCTAGATTGCTTGCAAATAAATGCTTGCTTGTTTATTTATTTCTTACAATCTATAAAGTCACTGTGGATATCACATTATATGCTTGTAACTTGCTCGAACCCCTCATACCAACTCTAGAACTTTGACAATAGAAGGAATGAAAGAGTCATTGTGAGTACAAGGACCAGGCCCCAGATTGGGATGGTCGGACCTAGCCCCAGATTGGGAAGGCCATATGAGGTCAGGCCCCAACTTGGGGAGACTGACATGGCTCATGGGCTCCAGATTGAGAAGGTGGCATTTTCATCCACTACAGGGACAAGACCCTGAAAGAATATCCTAGAGGTCGAGTAAAAATGGGTTGAGAAGTTATGATGAAAACATTAAAACTCTATTACAATATTTGATGGGGAAATGTTGTCACACTTAGATACAATCTTTTGTTTCCCCCACATGCCAATATAACTTGTTATATGGACCACATTTTATTTCATGACGTTTTAGGATAATATGCTATCATTTCTACAAGTATAATAGAAAATCGACATCCAAAGAAGAAGACACCAAAAGAAAAGTAATAATGTAATTCTGGCGCATTTAATTAGTTGGTTTTTACATCATATTGCAAACTCTATAAAATCATGTAACTCCTTAGTGGAAACTTTATCCTGTACCAAACTCATTTTGATATAGTGAAATTTATTAATTGCTACTAGTTATTTGATAAACCTTCGATCATGTAATTATGGGAATGGCCCTTGCCCTGTCGATCCACCTAAATAGGGGATAACTGTGGGAGGTGGTTTCAGAGCCGATTTACCATTTAACCTCTAATAACTATTAAATTTTAGGAGTTTTGTAGAGCCCATAGGAAATTATAAGAGTGTTTTTGAAAGACAATGGCATCTAGAAAGGACCATTATCTGGGGTCTGACAATACTTTCCTCCTTACTACTAGTCGGCTTATGAGGACTCCCAAACCCATGCATCCGGCCTGACCAAAGTCAGAGGATTTCACTCAAAATGAAATACCTCTAGGATTTCTCATCTACTTTCATCAATTCTCTACCTCCTTCACTCAATAAACCCTAGGTACCTTTAACTTTTCTCTTTATCTTCTTCTGAGTACTAGTGTTATGGATATTAGGGATTAAGGAATCTAATAAAATTCATGCAAACCAGATGTATGGACATAATTTGATAGTGATTAGAAAAACCCTAAAGGTGTTGGAGTATGGTTCCTAACCCTAACCTTAAATCCTAATCTTAAAGGATGCAAAGTAGAAAGAGAAAATACAAGGAGTTTGTCCATGCATGCATTACATCGAGTAAGGCATGTGGGATACATATGCAGATTGAACGTACATACAAAGAATGGGAAATAAGTAGGAAAATGTGAAACCCATTAGTGCAACTTTTAGGATTGGCGCCCATACCTAAATTGGGTCAACCTAAGGGTGACAAAAATATCTATGAAGGATTTAAACACTAAGGTCAGGTTATGACCAGAAAGTCTAAACTCCTTATGGTAGGGACCCTAATAGGAAGTGTGTCCCCACAGATACAAGTTGGAGGTAGACATGCATCTACATGAAAACAAGCAACATCAAGGCTGAAAAAGGGATTAGTTCTAAGGCCGAGGATTAATGTCTGTTGGATTATGAGATTAGCATACTAGATAGAATGGATGAGGAGTTTAGTAATGAGGTAATATGGTTTATGATGACCGCAGTCGGATTTGAGAATTTGACTTTTTCTTTGGAATTTTGGACAATAAGATTTGATAATACAAGTGTGTGCATGCTTCTCCAGATGAGATAAACTAGATGAGGATAGGAGGCTAATATGCGGAAGCCTTAACCTCTTCTACAAAGGGGGACCTCTAGTTCTAGGACCAGTTATAAGGTTAAATCCTGAGAGAGTGGCACCCAGATGGAGAAGGTTGGGAACCTAGACTTCAAGACATGAGGAATTACAAGAAATATTTTTATGACATGTCCTAAACTAGACCTCCCCTGAGTGAATTAGTTGAATTACAATATGCATGATCCTTAGAGGCTTGTCGTAGCCTAGATGTCCTTGGAAGGACCAAACCCTAAAGATAAAGAAGGAAGGTTCTTATACAGATGTGTAGATGTTATGAGTACCTACCATCTAGGTGAGGGAAAGAGAGTCCCAAGATCCTTGAGAGGTACGGAATGGTAATATATTGTGAAGCCTCATACTCAGATTGATAGTCCCTTGTGTAGGACCCTAAGGATTGTTTATGTGAAAGAGAGAGTTGGGTAATTAGAGAAGTTGGAGAAGAAATTTAACCTAGTATTGTGTCCAGTGTTATAATGATTGTACAATACCTTTGTTACTGATATCTAGATTGAATCTAAATCATAGAAACATCACCATATTAATGTTTGATCTTTGTTCCTTGATGTGGTTTAGACTATTGAGATACACATGAGCTCAATATCATATATTCATCTAGAGTAGTCTCACTCATCAAGTGGTAGAGATATCACTCTAATGAGAGGGACAAATTCCTTCTACGCCACTCACAATAATCAATATGTGTCGCAATGCACCTAAGCACTACTTTTATATACATCCTTTTCAAAGTCATGTTATGTAGTGTTAAAGCACATTGAAAAACGCATAAGCATTGCAGTGACTTCAGGTCTATGGACCACAAATCAAGATGTGATTCTGATCGCCATTATTGGCTTTCATGTATCACACTTAAAGTGGGTATGTCCAGTACACTTGTTCACAACAAGTGCCTATGTGCTTGATTTGATATCCGAGATCATGACTAATGAGTTGGAATCATCAATCAAGACACATACTAGTCTTGATGTTATATTCTTGGCCTAAAATCCATGTAATATCTGACTAGCGACTAAGACAAGAATGAATACTCCTCACATACAATGATCTCATGTTCAAGCCCTCAACCTAAAATCATTTGTTATTAAGTCATACATTCATTGGAGATTATTATAATTATTCATTATCCCATGCTGAAACAAGCATAATAATTAAAATTATCTTTTATTAATAATTAAATCAATTACAAGGTGTGTCACTAAATTCATCATATGATTGGCTTTTAGAGCATGTCACCAATAGTCTGGGCCATCCATAGGGGTATTGGCCAACAATGGGGACACAGATCTCATCAATTTATGAGCCAACCTCATCAAAGGCCACTCTTGGTGCCTTCCTCTTTTTGGAAGACTCGCCAGTCATGGCTCTCCTCTTCTTGCCCGGAGAGAAATTCTTATGAGGGGACTTCTTCTCATAATCAATTTGGGGAGCTTATATGTGATCATAGTTGTCTAGTGGGGGACATGGTATATAAGATAGATATGTTATTTTGGCTTATATTTATGTAGAACTTATTAGAAAACTTATTTTAGTACTATTAATGGTTACATATTTTTTAATAATTGATGGGAATTGACATAAGCCTAATTATGAAAACCCCTGATTTAGAAGAGAGACTAACTATTTTGTCCTTAGGTTAGGGTATGATATGGGGTGAAGAAGGACATGAAATATTATATGAGAAAAATTAGAGGTATTTTATTTTGGGAAAGAACCTTAGGCTTTGGTCAAATCATACTCGTAGTAGTCAGTGATTCCTTATAAAAAGACCGGTGGTGCATAGAAAAATCTACCAACCCGTGGGTTGTGATCCTTTGTAGACAATATTGACTTTGAAAATTCCCAAATAATACCCTTATGACTCTACCTTTTTTTTTGAAATTATTAATTATTAAGGGCTAACTACCAAATCTAGGCTTTAATGCCAAATGTAACAACCCTTCCCCTTGTTAAACCTATTGAAGGTGAATCAAAGAGTCAAGGATCATTATTCTACTTTTTTTGAGATCCAAATTTAATAATTAACAACTAAAATTCAATAATTTTGAATAATTAGCTTTTTTGATAACAAAATGGAAGATAATGCTCCTCATTAGAGTCATATAAAGTTTCAATGGGGAACTTTCTAAGGGAAAGGAAGTAACAATATAGTCTAACTAACCCTCCATATATATGTAGCCTTATGATCTTTCTATGTATTCTTTGATATTTCCATATCTTCACACTTTAAATAATGTAGCTAACTTAAAACACTGACAAAAAAAATGTGCTCGACATATTTATTTACCGGGTATGTGGGTGCATACAAAAAGGTGTGCATATGTAGATAACGATATACCAAGCATATCAAGCAGTTACTAACAATGATTTTTTTTTGTTTTCTCTATTTAATTCTCTAACCCATGTTTGTTCAATCTCTTAAGGTGTACAAATTCCATTGTTCCATCTCTGGACTATATGGTCTCTATCCAACATTTGATTTCATGATTATTGTCTAAGCATTGAACTTTGTCAGAACATCGTCATTGGATTTTCACTCATTTCTTCAATGATTTTCCCTTAGCTTTTGGGGGGTACTTAACTCCTTTAAACATCCTTAAGAGATTACTTGATGGTTTCACACAATGAGTGCATTCATACATGATACACATATGGCATCACAATTGAATTAGAATAAAAAACCCAAATAGTTTATGTATATAAACAATCATTAGGATATATATAACTCAACATTAGTTGATAATGAATGATTATTCATAAAGTCAACATGTACTGTTTCAATGAGGGTTTCTTTTCTAAGTAATAGTAATCCAAGCAACCAAGTTTAGATCCAATCAAGACTTATTCCAATCAAGCGATCTGAAGCTATTACATAACACTAAGTTGTCAAAATTTTATTCTTATCATATTAATTGGGTTTAGTTTTAACCCTAGAAGTCTGGTTGAGGGTCAAATTAGGGTTGATTTTAGGTTTCACTTCAAACCCTAGATATTTTATATTATTGGTCCTTAGAATAGGAAACCCTAATTGGACTTCATAGGTAACCCTATCATCTATAGTTATCCGATGATATCATTATCATTAGGAAAGGTCAGATTACATCACAGTGAGATCTTATTGAGCATACTAAACATCATTGTTTCACAAAAAACATCTTATATTCAAGCATGATAGTATACTTTTTGAATATGGGATTGGATGAGATCTTAAATCCTAATTTTCAAATTCTATATATTTTTATGAAAATTTATATTATATATACAATATATATTTCCTATATGTATATACAAGACCTATTTACTACCATTTTTACAAAAATTATTGATTATCAACCTATCATAAACTGCCATGTCAGCCAACTGGGTTGCAGCTCAACTTTACTTCATTCTTGGGGTAATGACCCCTTTACCCTTATGCAGTGACCCAGTCTAGTTATGAGGATCAAGGAAGGGTAGTAATTCCCTCATGAGGATTGCTTCCCATGGCTTACAAGTGAAGCAATGTGCCAAAGAGTTAACCCTAGAGTTGACACCAGATCGTTGGCCTCAACAGTTGTAGACAAGGGCTCGGCTAAGTCTAGAAGAACTCCCTATTCCATTGAGCCTTTTTTCTCACATTGAGGTGGTTGGAGCGGTGGTTTCTAGGTCAAAAAAGACACAAAAAAGAAGGTGATGTATATAGTTCATATTGGGTTTGGGGTATACAAGGGCATTTTTGATGCTTGGAGATCCTTTGTGGACTCCTTGTGAATCTTCAGGCCAAGCCAATTGGTTAGAGTTTCTGCGGGTCGTCGAGGTGAGGTTGAGGTTGTTAGAGGTGAAGGTGATTTTTTTTGGGGATTCTCTATGCATCTCCAACACAATTGGAGACATGATCTAGTTGTGGGAGTCACATGAAGACTACAAGGGTCCTTATATATAGATAGGGAGTTGAGGAGAGGTGATGGCATCTAGTATTAATTTCCTAGAATATCTAAGAATTAGGGATTATCTCCATAAGAGGAGATAACAACCGCATAAAGGGTTGTTGAGTTCATCCCAACTTCCCTAAGCTAATGGGACAAGTATTAGGGAAAACAATGGTCAGCGGAAAGATAATGAAGTCAAGGTGGAGTTTAACAATGGTCAAAATCCTATTTCTAGGTAAATGATTGAGGTGAGTCATCCAATCATTGACTTCGGGTTTCTTCATAAATCTAAATCTGATTTACATTGAATTTAGCCACTCTTTTTATTATATCATTAACTTTTAAATGCCACCTAGGTCTCTAGAAGCATGAAATTGATACAAAAATTAAGGGTTGTCATTACTTTGTCCTTACGATAGTTAAATCACAAATTGATTCTAGAAAGGAGATGATAACCATCATTTTCTTACCTTTTAAGGGGGTACTTAGTTTAACTTCCCAAGGAACATACTAACTCACCATCGCTTCAAATATTAGGTTTATCCTCCCTCAACCATTACCATTGTTGGACTAAAAATCGGACTCAAAAAGATTTATATGATATTGGATTCTTAGTTTTCAAGGATAAATAGAAAATTCTACAACTAATTTACCATATCATCAACCAACTTGTAATCTTCTTAAATTTTATTTATGGTCTCCATAATTAATTACAAATCATCTTAATAAAGTATTGATATAAAACAAAGGCACGAATATTGATGGTTTATATATTAGATGATGCATTTGACATTAGGCTTTAGATGTAGGTAGAAAAGAACTAGGTTTAGAGATAAGCTATGATGGTGTACATAATTGGATGATGTACTGGAAATAATGCTTTAGATGTATGTAGAAGAAAAAAACTAGGTTTTAGAGCCATGAGGAAAATATATGTTAAAACATGTTTTAACTTTGTTAAACTCTAAGGTGTTAGTTCAAGGATAATATTAGTCAAATATTGAGAATAAAGTTTTCAATAAGATGAATGGTGATGTAAGTCTCAAAATAATAAATTAAGTAATGACAAAGATCAATCCAACAACGCATGATGGATGTCAGGCAATCTAATTTGAATTAATTTTGTCCTTATGAAATACCTCATAGGGTTTGAATGACCCATAATGGTTGAGGATGGAAATTGTCATTTATAGAGCATGAAATTAATAGTGATAAATATCATACAAACTTTATATCTATATGAATATTCATTTACTGTATTACACTAAAAAAGTATCCAAATTAATGAATTATTCAATACATTATCTGCAATACAATATTATATATGTTCAAATACAGTTCCCTTCATTACTCAAATTAAAAAGATTAAATTTTGTTAATTTTCAAGTTGGTTTTATAAGTATACAATTTGTGTGGAATTTTTATTTAAGTATGATGGATCATTCCCTTATTGTTGAGAAATACGTTTAAGTCAAGTCAACATTTCCTTTTTGTTGCAATTGGTGCAAGGACACTTGCGCAATGTTTCTCATGAGCTCTATTTGTCATATTTTGATGATTTTGGTAAATATATGTTAATCAAGATCAAATCTGATATAATGTTAATATTTTAGGTAATTGTTTTGGATTCACATTAGTCATTTAAAAATATTAGATGTTTTTTATTTATTAAATTAATGCATTTATGATTGTAGTTTCTTTAGTAGTGTATAGAGTTTAGCTACATGAAGCATAATTTATTTATTTTATTAGTGATTGTATTGGATAATTGAGTAAAAATAGCGAACTCATTTTGTACATTATAGATTTTAAGAAGATGGTGATCTATATCTACAATCATATTATCAATTGAGACTATGTGAGTGTTCCACACACACATGCATAAATCTAAAAAATATTGAAACATTCCCATGGTCATTTTTGTTGATTTAGGAACATAGGAGGTATATTTGGGAACATTGACATATAAAATGAAGAAAACATATGGCGGTTTGCTATTTAGAATAATTTTGACTTGATGAAAAATACATGTATGCCTTTTTGCATGGTGACTTCAAATCTATGTAACAATTAGAACATCCCTAATAAGAGGGAAAGAGCCTTTGAGGCCATTTAAGGTATGGAGTACCTCATTTTTTCCTTGTCTGATTGTGCGATATTGAGGGGGTCAAGCAAGGTTGTAACTCTCATAGCATGTTTGTGGATGTAATTTCTAAGAAAGGTGTTTGGGCATGTCCCCTTCGTCTTCCTTTTGGAACGATACTACATGTCAAACCTTTAAATTAAAAATGGAAGCATCCACTTAGGTTGGGACCCTTCCTCCTAGAAGAGATTTTCATGGCTCTTGGTCAAACTATTACTACCAGTTGTTTCCCTTCGTATGTGTTTATCTTTATCCTCACAGTAGTTTGCAACTCAAACTTCGACACCGATAGAATATTAATAAGGGAAATTAATACTAGCATAGAACAATACAAGTTCCTTGGCTTGCAGTAGATGATTTCAACCATATACACAAATCTAAAGAAAAGAAAGGTGGGATCCTAGTTTCTAACTAAATTCTTTAATGATTCAACAATGTTTTTAATATTGACGCTATCATTGAATTGAATACGGTGGGGTGATAGGTGACATGGTCAATAAATAGGGTGGTAATAGATGATACCTAGAAATTGGGTGGTGGAATGGTGAATGAAGAATGTATTGATATTCGTCAATAAATTCATTAAATAGGGTGCCTATCCTTTCAGTGATCACTCATGGTTTCTGATAATATAAAGGGATAGGACAAGATACAAACAATGTTTAGTAATATAAACTTATGGTGGGAATTGTTGAGATTTCACAACGTGGTCAAACAAATCTAGACTATTAAAGCATAGGAAAACCCCTTCTACCGAGTTAGCAAATTAGTACAACACACCAAACTTACGATGAGATAGTGGGCTAAAGACAACATCAATATCAGAAATGTCCTAGCCAAATCCCAAACACATTTGATAGTTCCTCCCTAATCACTTGGCTTAACCCCTATTAGCATCACCGTACATGAGGAAGAAATAGATAAAAGAACACTTTAGAATCTTGATAAGGTGGATGAAAGTTACTATGGGCAAAGAAGTCGCATGAAATGGGTCAAAGATGGCAACATAAACACCAAAGTGTATTATGTTGCAATTAAGACGAAAGAACCAAAGGATAATAGCCAGCCCCACATCAAAAGTGATGGCACTATCCTAGATACTTGGATTAAGGTTAAAGAGGAGGTGATGATCTTTCAACAAAAATTGTATAGCAAATCTTCATCTCATGTATCTCCTACCCCCTTCATCCTTGTAGGGTATCATGTGAGATGAACAATGAGTTACTTAAGATTTCCACTAAGGTAGAGATCAAAGAGGCTACATTCTTCATAGGTCCTTACAACGTGCATCAACAGATTGACTTCAATGTGGCCTTCTTCAATGTGATATGGAGCACTGTAAAGGAATACATATACATGGCATTCAGATGGTTTTTGGTTGGGGAAAAATGGTTAAATAGCTTAACAATGCCTTATTCAAACTAATTCCCAAAGGAATCATTCCAACTAGATTGTGGATTACCAACCTATTAGTTGTTGCTTGGTCATGTTCAAAAGAATGGCCAAACTCACCGATGATTTCAAGGACACACTTCTAGTAACACAAGGACCATGCGTTTCTCTAAGAGGTGATTGATATACTCCAAAAATGCGTCCAAAATTTTTCCTTCTCATATTTAATTCAATAGAGAACCAATGGGGATATTTTAGGCTTCAAATGGGTTGTGACAAGGTGACCATATTCTTATATACTATAGTGCTAGAGAGTTTGGGTATTATATTGGAAAAGTATGAAAAAGAAAATAAGATGAAACCCATTAACATCAAGGGGACCAATGCAAAAATCCCACATGATATTCACATATGATGTCAACCTTTTATTTGTGGGACATGCTAAAATATTGATCAAATTTGAAAAATCCCATAGTTCTTTTGGGAGACATGAGTTTTACATATGTGATGTAAAATTCAAGATCTATATCTCCAAAACTTTTGGCAGAATGAGAGGAGATTACACAGATCTCTTGACCTATAGTGGGGCACCTACCCCACTAAATACATGGGTGTGCCTTTACTTTGGTGAAGGTTAATCAAGGCATTACTAAGCATGTTCAAATAAGTGAGATATAACATTGAAGGTTGGGCACTAGTTCATATGTCTTTCACTGGTAATCTGATCCTTGTTATGGTTGTAATTCAGAGTGTGGGAAGTTTCTTGTGTGTCATGTGCTCCTGCGCAACCCAACCATGGAGTCTTTTAGAAGACTTACCACAAGTTTTCTATGGGTGGGACACCATGGGTATCTTAGATTCAAATTACTAAACCTGATGAAGCTGTAGGCAATGTCAAGGACACATCGACTGCACAACTTAGAGTTTGACATTCTTATATGACAAGTGTGGCCTCTAGGCCAATTGGATGAGAGGAAGATACAAAAAACATAAGGGTTATGACTATCGCTCAGTGCTTCAAATTCTAGGGATGTGGAACTTAAACAAAGTGAGGGAGAGATACAACACATGTAATATAGGATAATGAGGGTGCTTATATCTTTTAGACCACATGAGTAAGCCTTGAGTAAGGGACCATATCTTCACATGTGCTTGGTATAACCTAACGTGGGATAGGGGGTCACTCTACCAAATGGATCACTTATTCTTTTTGAGTCATTTTAATCGAAATTCCTGTGAGAGACATGATGAGGAGTTAGGGGCTTGGAGGTGCAGAATTTGTCTGTGTCTTGTAAGGAAAGAGATGAATCTCACACCCCTCTTTTTCATCTGCAAAGTCACCAAGTATATATGGACTTTTTTATTCCACAAAGAGTGATGGGGTGGTAGACCCCCTTCTTATGTTGATGAGGCCATAGAGTGGATATAAGATAAGAATATAAGTAGTAGAAGTATTCTTAGCTTTGGTGGTTTGTGATTTAGTGCCCTATGCTACAACATCTATAGAGAAATAAACAACTAGATCCATGGTAAAATGGACTTTAACATAATGAAGTTACTTGATATAGTTGCCAAGGACATCACTTGGTCGGCTAGATTGAGTCCATTCACTATGAATACTATTTGTAGAATAGTTGAACAACATTAGAATCTTGTAGCCTCGCATATATAATGATGTAAATATTGATACCTATGTACGTTTTGTAGTTGGGTTGGAGGCCAACACTCTTTGCTTTTGTTTACAATAACATTATATATATATATATATATATATATATATATATATATATATATATATATATATATATATATATATATATATATATATATATATATATACATATATATATATATATATATATATATATATCTGTGTGTGTGTGCGTGTGTGTGTCTTTTTTATTATCGCAGAATGACTTTCTCTAGAAATAGATTTTAAACCTTATAATTTTTGTTAGATAAACTATAATCAAGAAAGAGTGATCTATAGGACATAGATGCAAAATTATGTAAATCTACCTTTAGTGTTAAGAACAAATTAAGGACACCAAAAGGCATGCAATTAATAAATATAAGGTTCCTCACTTTTTCTTAATACTTAGGGGTATTTATGTAAAAGAGGGCATGCTAAAACAATTTTTTCAAAGAAACATGTGCAATTTATGTCTTGGTCCCAAAATATTTTTGGAGTGTTGTGTATCCAAAGCATGGTCCTTGCCATTTGTTAGAACAATATGTTCATCCCCTATATTAAGGAATAAAAAAATTATGTGCATAGACACTTTTTTAGAATATATTTAAAACATGTCATCTTTAAGTTATCGCCATGTTCACCTTTGATAGAAACTCTTACCAGTTAAATAGTTATATAATCTTTTACAAAAGGATAAGAAACTTTTATAAGTAGCTTTTTTAGAAACATTGATGTATAGGTTTTGAGTCGCTTATTACAGGCCTAGTTTATATTCATTTTGTGCATTTGTTGGTCAATTTGTTGATTATATGTGCATAAATCTTTATAATTGGCTTGTATACTCTTTGTGCATCAAACTATGCTTATTTCATCGTAATTATATCATTTTATATATTTCTCGGCGTAATACTTGGTCTTTGTCAAATTTTAGGAAAGTTCATATATTTGAGGAGTTGGTGCCACTGACCACACAAGTCGGTGCTACCGAGATGACATCAGAGACAAGGCCGCAGTCGACCAAAAGAGTCGATGACGCCAACCACATAGGTCGGTGCCACCGAGATAGCATCAGAGAGGAAGGGAAAAATTTTGTAGCAGCTCGGTGCCACCAACAATCCAGTTGATGGTACTGACCCAGCCAGGGACCGATCGGAGCCTGATACCATTGGTGCCACCGACCACCAAGTTGGTGTCACTGATTTTGTCAAAATTCAACAATCTAAACCGGCCACCCAGATCCAACGGTCCACATTATGTGGTACCATAAGTGACCTAGGACAAAAAGGGAGGACGGCCAAACCTAAAGGGGGGGATTTTTGCACCGCACGATAGTGAGAGAAGAGGAGGAGAGAAGCACGAAGCCGAAGAATGAAAACCAAACGATTTGAGCACCTCCGACAGACATTTCTGCTGCCAGAAGACTGTAGAACGCACGTTTCTTGAGGAGGATCATCCAGAGCATCGTCTTTCCGGGGGTTACAAAAATCTCCTTCATGTTTCCCACATTTTTCTTCTCTCCTTCCATGTATTTTCAACTGAAAATCATGCGGGGCTAAACCCCTCTTTTCCTTAGGACCCGGGAGTAGCCCGGGGAATCATTATATTGACTATTTACATAATTTAGTATAAGTTTCTCTTTATTCTTGGATAGATAAGTGTGGATTTGAACGACTTATCACTGCTTGATCACCATCGATAGGGTATCAGACCAATAATCACTTTGGAAGGGGGATTAATGGCTAGAAAACCATAACTTGTACACTTCGCTACGCGTTCCTTAGAATAGGTGACGTACGAGTAGTGGAAAGAACCCAAAGTTTTTATTAATGCACCTAAAATAAGAATGAATTACCATAGACATGGAATTGGCTTAGATTTAGGTAGTGAATTGTATCGTGGGAGCGAGCAATTTGAGCTACAGGCTTTCTATCCAGGTTAGAAGTCAAAATTTATGTTAATTCGGTAGAGATAATATATAACGAGACCTCGTGATGAAACTGGTAATTCTAAGGAATTCAACCACATTCAAATCAACCATTTTCATTTTCTCTTAATTTTCTTTTGCTTTGTTAAAACTCAATTCAACATTTTCAACCAGCTTAGCTGATCGTACTGTAGTTAGTAGTAGTCACTGAGACTACATCTCTCTGAGTTCGACTCGGGCCTCACAAGGCCTATATTACTCGATGTGTACACTTGCGTTTTTACGCATGGTTTTGGTGTGTCAAGTTTTTGGCACCGTTGCCGGGGAGACTCTAGGCCGCTCTTTAATTTTTGTGCAATTTTAAAAAAAATAATATATATATTTTTATTCCATATATTGCATTTTCTTGAGAGGAACCTTGGCTAACTATTTTCAATAAAATCAGGTACTAATGTATGGTGGCAATGAGGACCAATGACTACGGAGAAGCTACACCTGAGGTTCCAGTCACTGTTGAGGCTCCAATCCAAATAACTTCTCCAGTGTCACCCAGGCGACAAGTGATGGGGGACAGAAATCCAGGAGCAGAGAGGACCATCTGGGAGAGGATAAAGGCATCCTCTACAGTTGCACAAATAGGGCCGATCAAAAAGCAACATGCAAATGTAGCTCAGTACAAGATTGATCCGGGTGTGATCACACTCGTTAAGTCACAAGTGTTCTATGGGAACACTCATGAACATCTAGTGGTGCATATTAGCAATTTTGTGGAAATCAGTGACATGGTCAAAGTCGACAGGTTTCCTCAAACCGCCATCTATCTAAAGCTGTTTCCATCATCGCTGGCTGACAAAGCAAAGGAATGGCTACACAATCTTCCAAAAGAGTCAATCGAGACATGGGATGAAATGGTCAAAGCATTCTTTGAAAGATATTTTCCTCCAAAGAAAACAAATGAGTTGATTAAGACTATCCACAACTTCAAGCAACATGCATCCGAATCTTATTTCGAGGCATGGGAGCACTTTCAGATCATGCTCAGGAAGGTTCCGCACCATGGGATAGATTTAAAAATCAAAAGAAGATGTTCTATTTTAGGCTGCGAAAAAGTGAACATAGTACTTTGGACAATGTAGGCTCGTGGTTCTTTCTCAATAAACCACCCTCAACATGTCAGGATATTTTAAAGAATATGGCAAAGAACCAGGCATGGGGTAATGAGAGAGACAATACAAAGAAGATCAAGAGCATAGGATAATCTAAAGTCATAACATTCTTAAATGAAAAGTTGGACTTGATAGCAAAGAAGCTGCTTGAGAAGGACAACAATTCATCAGATGAAGAAGGCCAAGTGAAGTATGTGCGGCAACAAGGCTACATGAACAATGACTATACATGGAGGAAGGATCCAAACAACTTCCTACAGGACCCCGATCAACAACATCAGAAAGGAATAACCAACAACAACAACCTATGACAGAAGAGACCACAAATGAAATTCTTAACCACATAGTGAAGCAAAATGAGCAACTGATAAACAATTTCTAGCGTGATCTCCAGAACCAAGGGGCCTAGATGAGGAGCTTTGAGACAACTTTGTCTCAACTAGTGGCAGATGTGGAAGCTTTGAAAAAACCTTCTCAACAGGGGTTTCCAAGAAATATTGACACTCCAATGGGGAACCAGCAGGTCAAAGCCATACTACTAAGAAGTGGGAAGAAGACATTGACCCCACAACCTGAGAATACTGAGGTGATCAAGCCCATTGATAGTGGAGACTCAGTGGCAGAGAAGGAGCAAGCAGAATCTGAGGCAAGAAATGCAGGGGAGGAGCAAACTCAAGAAAGAAAGGTGGAAAAGAGGACGTCATATGTTCCACCACATCAGAGGACACAGACGGTACCGGTTCCATATCCTAATAGCTTGAAGGAAACAAAGATGGATCAACAATTCAAGAAGTTTCTAGACAGCTTTAGGAAGCTTTCTGTAAATATACCATTGATTGAAGCAATTGAACAAATACCCTCATATAGGAAGTTTCTGAAAGATATCATCAACAAGAAAAGGAAGATCCCAGATTCTGAGGTGGTTGAACTAAGATAATAAGTCAGTGCCTTCATCTTAGGTATGCTTCCACCAAAGAGGCAAAATCCCAGTTGTTTCAACATCACATATTACATCGGGAAGACAAAGTTTGGTGAGGCACTTTGTGATTCAGGGGCAAGCATCAACTTGATGCCCCTATCACTTTCAAGAATCTTGGCCTCAAAACATCAAGGAAGAGCAGTATTAAGATTCAGTTAGCAGACAACTCGGTAGTTTCACCTTATGGCATTTGCGAGGATGTGCTTGTGAAGGTGGACAAGTTCATTTTTCCTGCATATTTTGTAGTGATGGAAAATGCAAGCTGAACATGGTAATGAGCTTCTTCTAGGAAGGCCCTTCCAAGCAACAACTGACATGATCTTAGAGATGTGAAGAGGTCGCTTGACCATGGGAATTAAAGATGATAGGTTTGAGATAAAAATTCCGGATAATTCCAAGTCATCCAATGCTTAGGATCATTGCAATATGATGCAACACATGAATAACAATATTTCTTTGTTCTTAGGAAAACCATTTTTAGACATTGTACATGTTATGACAAAGGTGGACAGGGGGACACTTGATGTGGACATAATGGAGAACACCAAGGTACTCTCACTTGCCAAGGTGGTAGGATATCCAGATGATAGAGAAGAGGAAGTGAGTTTACCTACTGTGGATGATGAAGAAGAGGATTCCATACTACAGGTCCATCTACAGCTTCCCTTAGAGGCGTGTCTAATGAACATGATGAATGATTGTGTTCGGGATCAGTCATTGGAGGAATGTGCATGGCTTCTGAAGGTGTTGCCATGTTATTATACAACACATTTTGAGGACTTAGGACTACTACCACCGCCATTGATTTCTTCACTTTTAAACCCACCCAAGTTAGAGCTCAAGCCGTTGTCGCCTCATCTGAAGTATGATTTTCTAGCTGTGGAGGAGAAGCTACCAGTCATCATATTGGCATCATTGAGTCACTCGGAAGAAAAACAGTTGATCACCGTGTTAAAGAATCACCGAGGTGCTTTTGGGTGGTTTGTGGCCGACATCAAGGGGATTTCTCCCACCTTGTGTCAACACAAGATTCAACTAGAAGAAGGAGCGAAGCCGGTCATTCAACCTCAGCGTCGCTTAAATCCAATTATGACAGAGGTGGTGAAGAAGGAGGTAATAAGGCTACTATCGGCATGCATAATCTATGCTATTTCAGATTCTTTGTTAGTCCGACGCAGGTAGTGCCGAAAAAGGGGGGAATTACTGTCACTACTAATTCATCTAATGAGAAAACCACCACTAGATTAGTGACCGGATGGCGAGTTTGCATTGACTATCGTAGGTTTAGCACTGCTACACTTAAGGACCATTTTCTGTTACCATTCATTGATCAGATTTTGGAACGACTCGCCGGTCGCTCCCATTTTTGTTTTCTCGATGAATATTCAGGCTACAATCAGATTTCTATCAAGCCTAAGGACCAGGAGAAGTCTACCTTCACCTTCCCTTATGACACCTTTACATATTGCCTCATGCCTTTTGGGTTATGCAATGCATCCGTGACTTTTCAAAGGTGTATGTTGGCAATTTTTTCGGATATGGTAGAAAGATGTCTCAAGGTTTTTATGGACGATTTTTCTGTTTATGGGACATCTTTTGATGATTGCTTGTAAAATTTGGACAAGGTCTTACAGAGATGTGAAGACAGTCATCTAGTGCTTAATTGGGAAAAATGTCACATGATGGTTAGCGAGGGCATAGTGTTAGGCCACAAGGTGTCTAGCAAGGGATTGGAGGTAGATTCGGTTAAAATAGAAATGATCTCAAAACTCCCTCAACCATCATCAGTGAAGGCAGTTAAGAGCTTTCTACGCCACGCCAAATTTTATCGCCGATTTATTGAAGATTTTTCAAAAATCACTAAACCATTGTCTGAGCTTTTGGAAAAGGATGTCGAATTCAATTTTGATGAGAGGTGTTTTAAGGATTTTGAGATGTTGAAGGAAAAACTCATATCCACATCGATTGTGCAGGCTCCAGATTGGAGCCAACCATTTGAGCTGATGTGTGATGCATCTGACTATGCTATGGGGGCGGTGTTGGGACCACGCCTAGACAAGGTTCCTACGGTCATATACTATGCATCTAAAACACTTAACGACACACAACTTAATTACACCACAATTGAAAAAGAATTACTAGCTGTTGTCTTTGCTTTTGAAAAATTTAGGCAATATCTTTTTAGAGCAAAAGTGGTGGTGTGGACGGACCATGTGGCTATTAAGTACTTACTGTAGAAGAAGGATGTTAAACCAAGATTGATTCAATGGATCCTTTTATTGCAGGAGTTTGATATTGAGGTCAAGGATAAAGCAGGGGTAGAGAATGTGGTGGCTGATCACCTATCTCGATTGGAGAGGGTAGATGAGAAGGACACGAATATACCCATTCTAGAGACCTTCCCTGATGAATAGTTGTTCACCCTTAAGCAAAAAGATCCTTGGTTTGCTAATATTGTGAATTATTTATCTTGTAAGGAATTGCCTAAAGATTGGGGTTATCAAGAAAAGAAAAGATTTTTTTCATTCTTTGCGCTATTACTTTTGGGATGATCCTATTTTGTTGAAACAGTGCAAGGATGGAATTTTAAGGAAATGTGTACCTGAAGGTGAGTATGAGAGTGTGTTAAAGCATTGCCACACACTACCTACATGTGGACACCATGCTAGTTCTAGAACAGCCATAAAGGTGTTGTAGAGTGGATTGTATTGGCCGGCCCTTTTCAAAGATGCATATGACTTTGTGCGTAGGTGTGATGCATGCCAACGGTCAGGTAACATATCAAAGCAGCAGGAGATGCCTTTGAATGTGTTTCAAGAAGTAGAGGTTTTTGATTTTTGGGGTATTGATTTCATGGGACCCTTTGTGTCCTCTAATTCCAACCTTTACATCTTGTTGCCTGTATATTATGTGTCAAAATGGGTGGATGCAATTCAACCCGAACCAATGATGCAAATGTTGTATGCAAATTTGTTAAGGATCACATTTTCTGTAGATTTTGAGTGCCAAGGATGATCATAAGAGATGGAGGAACTCATTTCACTAATCTGAAATTTGGGGCACTTTAAACCAAGTATGGAGTGACACACCATGTGGGTACACCATATCACCCACAAACACAAGGACAAGTAGAGGTTTCCAATCGTGAGATTAAAAAGATCCTTGAAAAGACAGTGTCGTCTAGTAGAAAGAATTGGAGTGATTTGTTAGTTGATGCGTTATGGGCCTATAGGACAGCCTACAAGACACCCATAGGAACCACACCCTTTAGGTTAGTCTATGGTCGAGCGTGTCATCTTCCTGTGGCATTAGAACATAAGACTCATTGGGCATTGAGAAGGCTCAATTTTGATCTTGATGAAGTAGGAAAGACAAGGATGTTAGAGTTGAATGAGCTTGATGAAATTCGGATGAATGCTTATGAGAACTCAAGATTGTACAAGGAAAGAACTAAGAAAATTCATGACCGACATATAGCTAGGAGAGTCTTTTTACTGGGAGAGAGTGTGTTGCTCTTTAACTCAAGATTTAAATTGCACCCCAGGAAATTGAGATCTAGGTGGAGTGGACCATTCATCATAGAAGAGGCTTTTCCACATGGATCGGTTAGGATAAAAGAGGGAGAGAGATCCTTCTTTGTCAATAGTCAAAGATTGAAACATTATTTTGGAGAAGATTTTGTTAGGAAGGAGCATGAGGTTAAACTCATTACTCTTAATTAATCTCAACAAGGGAGTTGTCTATCCTAGGATGTTAAACAAGGGTGCGTGTTGGGAGGAAACCCAACCATTAGGATGTTTATTTCTTTCATTTCCATTAAGTTGTTTTATTAATACTTAATTTTTCAAAATGTTGTGTAAAAATGATATCCTGATTCGTTTGTTGAGTGTACAGGCTGTGGCTGAGTCAGTGCCATTGACTGGAATGTCGGTGGCATCGAGATAAGGTCAGAGAGATGGGCATTGCGGCGGATAAAAGTCAAGGCCACCGACATCTATGTCGGTGCCACTGACATCTCTGAAGAATGTGCAAAAATCAGATGTGGTTAACTGATGATCCAAGTCGATACCACCAACACACAAGTCAGAGGCACCAACTCGGCATGAGGTCCCAGGCTCGCCGGGTGCATCGATGCACTGATGAAAAAAAGGGTCGATCATCATGTCGGTACCACCGAACACGATGTTGGTGCCACTGACCAAAGAAAACACTGATCCGTGGGAAACTCTGATCTATGGCCCAGATGCGTCCACGTGCATTATCTGAAGTTTTGATCCTGCCCAAAAGTTGGTGCCACCGACATCCAGTTGGTGCCACTGACACGCCAGCAATCTGGAAAAACAAGATCGCGTACCGACAGCAGTCGATGCACTGAATGTGCGAATTCGGCCCCAGAAGTCGGTGCCACTGACTCTATCACAGTAGGTCGGCACCGACCCTATAAAAGGGAGGGTATAGTTTGTTTTCTTTCTCACAACTTGAAGAACAACGACTCCCACGAGAACGAGCGGCTACATTGAGCATCCTGCGGCTTCATCAAGCTCTTTCTCTCTCACTCTTCTTCCCCGCTCACTCCATCATCATGGCCAGATGAGGAGGACGCCATGGTGCTCTTATGCCAAGACCACTCCTCAACCACCCCTCGACGGAGGTGAGAAAGGTCTATGAAGAACTTGCAAAGCAGTCGTTCGCACCTACACGATACAACGATCTTCAACTACTAGAGGATATAGGATTCTCCGATGACATGACGTATGTCCTCGAGTGATAGGAGTTTGATCAAAGATCTATGAATCCAATCTTTGGCGGGTGGCCAACATACAAAGAAATCATCATCAAGTTCATGGTGTCCTTAGAGATATTGGTTACCCCCGATCAAGCACGCCTGTCAAACAGCAAATGGAGAGAAGAAAAGATGGATTTTCACCTTTACAACACCAACTACTCCCTTACTCTCCATGCCTTCAATGATATATACGGGTGGCCACACATGCCCTGCCGTCATCCCGAGAATGTCGATTTGGATGCCATCTGGAAGGACTTTGTGACAACACTGGAGGATAAAAAGCTGAACTTCCACCATAGTTCTTTGGCGGACTTCGAGCATCCCTTTGTTTGGGTCCTTCATCGGATGCTGACCAATACATTATTCACAAAGTCAACCCAAGAAAAAGTGAAGGTACAAGTATTGGACTTGTATTTTCTATATAAACTTATGGAGGGAGAGCCGGTCAATTAGGGACCATTCTTTCTCCAACATATTATTGCGGTGAGGCGCAATGTCAGGCGAGCTACACCCATTCTCTTTGGGGGACGTATCACCCCCATTGCTCTTCAGTTGGGCGTTGATCTCTCTACTCTGAAGCCACTCAACTCCAGGATGTGCATCAACCACCTTCATTTCAAGAAGTCCAGCCTCATCACTATGGACAACGATGTCATTGACGCCACATGATCGGTCGATGATACTTTCTACAAGAGTCGACTTCCTGATCCCATCATCAACATCAGGGGAGTCAGGCACTATAAATGGTTGGCTCTGGGTGATGATGACAATGCTGGACAACAAGAAGCTCAGGTTGAGGAGGAAGACACGGGAGGCGATGACGTGGAGGAAGTGGAGCCCACCATTCCTGTGAGACATAGAGTGGGTCCACGGAAGCGTCCTCGCCATTATGCTGCCTCATCATCTTCTACCCCACCGCCCTCTCAAGAAGGAGAGGATGCTTACTCTATGGCGGGTATGTATACTATGCTGTAGGACATCCAGACGCATCAACATCAGCAAACCCAATCCTTGGCTGGCATTCAAGATGCGCAAGGTCGAGTGTGTACCAACCAGCAGGCGATCTATGAAAATGATCACCTTCTCTTGGCCAACCAAGAGAATATGCATCAGTGTCTGCAACATATGGAGAATTATCAACAACTTTTATTTGATCATTACTGGAGCTAGGGGTATTTTGGAGGTTACCCGATGCCGCCAGACATGCCCCCATCTGATCCTACCTTTCAGGGGATGTTTCCTCCCCATGACCCCACACAGCCACCATCACCACCATTTTGAGTCAGGTATCACTGTTCCACTCCTTAAGTTGGGATATTGACTATGAGGACATAGTCATATTCAAGCTTAGGGGGGTTGCTGGAACAATTTCTATCTTAGTTTTTATTTTCTTTTATTTTAGCTTTTTGTCTGTTTTATTTTGAGTAGTTTCTCTTGTTAGTTTTTCTTCTATGTAAGATCCACAATCTATCTAGTGTAATATGTAGAAAATTAAATGTATTGTTTTAGTTGCGAATATCAATCTCTGGGTTGGGTGCTTTAAAAAATAATAATAAATTTTCTGTATGAGCTTATCTTGCAAGTAATCGAGTCGCATAACCAAGGAAGTGCTTGAGTAAGTCAACTTTAGGACATTAGAGTATAAATGACCATCTAATTTGTCTAAGAAAGTGATTGACAAGGATTATTGGGACTAAACTGATCAAACACTAACGTGACCTTAAATTAAAAATTCAAGAAAGAAACCCCTCGATTACCCTGTACACAGGTCATTAGAGAGGGACATATGATTTTTTTCTATAGGTTCTGTTTCTTAGTCGTGTGATCGCACCCACCGCATACCTTTGACTCACACCCCACCATAAGAGGATTGAGAACATGTTGTCATTCTTTCTCTTGATTGCATTTACATTGCATAATAGATTGTTCATAATAGTTGTTTATTTTTGCCTGCATTAGTGCATAAAAATATATAGAAAATCATACATGCACAACGAAATCATGGTGCATGTCATATAGTTGCATAAGCATTACATTTCTTCTTGCATGAAAAATCTTGTCTAAATTCTTCTCTCTTAATAAAAAGGTAGTGATTGTGGCCATTCTTTAAAAAGAAAAAGAACTTAAAAAAAATTAAAGGTACAGTGCAATTATCATGAAAGAGGGGTTTAAATGAAAAAAAAGAAAAAAAATATATGAATATTTTTGAAAGTCCAAAGGCACAACTCTACCCTATTATAAAGAAAAGTTAGCACATGATGTAGTTTTCTAGATATTTTGTCTTATCTCGAGATGAAATAATAGTTGCATGCATCATTCCACCATAATGATTTGCCATTTGGAGCATTCTAAAAATCACATCATCATAGGTTCATCATGATTTTTAATTGCATGAACGATTTTATGTGCTCATGAGTCTTCCGCAGCCACCTATTTCAACCACCCGTTGCTCTTATTGGTAGACCACTCAAATGATTGTCTCCTCATTCAGTATTCTATCAAGAGAACTGCTTCCATGTAGATGGTAGGTAGAGAAAGAGCAATGTAGATAAGAGATCACATGATGCATCAAGTATAAACCAAACGATTTTATCATATTAACTACTTTAACTGATAGTGTCTCATTGATTGTGGGGTGGACATCTTAGATAGATATTTTTGGTTACCTATAGGGCAGTTAATGTTCAGTGGTTAGTAAAGGTTGGAAGGAGGACCAAAAGGTGGATACTTTTTAGATGAACCTTATGCATTTTGTCCTCTAGGTGACTTATCTCAATCAGATCCAAAGGTATTGTCGCTCGAGGATGAGAAAGATTCAGCTGAGGGGAGTTTGATGTATGGGTTTTGAGTCGCTTATAACGGGCCTAGTTTACATTTGCTTTGTGCATTTGTTAGTCAATTTGTTGATTATATGTGCATAAATCTTGATAATTGGCTTGTATACTCTTTGTGCATCAAACTATGCTTATTTCATCGTAATTATATTATTTTATATATTTCTCAGCTTAATACATGGTCTTTGTCAAATTTTAGGAAAGTCCATATATTTGAGGAGTCGGTGTCACCGACCACACATGTCAGTGCCACCGAGATGACATCAGAGATAAGGCCGTAGTCGACCAAAAGTGTCGATGGCACTGATCACATAGGTCGGTGCCACCGAGATAGCATCAGAGAGGAAGGGAAAATTTTCATTGCAACTCGGTGCCATCAAAATTCTAGTCGATGGTACCGACCTAGCCAAGGACCGACCAGAGCCCGATACTGTCGATGTCACCGACCACCAAGTCGGTGCCACTGACTCAGTCAGAATTCAGCAATCTAAATCGGCCGCCCAGATCCAACGGTCCACGTTATGTGGTACCGAAGTGACCTAGGATAAAAAGGGAGGATGGCTACACCTAAAGGGGGGGGGAGGTTTTGCACCACACAACAGTGAGAGAAGAGGAGGAGACAAGCACAGAGCTGAAGGATGACAACTGGACGATTTGAGCACCTCTGAAAAACGTTTCTACTGTCGGAAGACTGCAAAATGTGCGTTTATCGAGGAGGATTATCTGGAGCATCGTATTACCAGGGGTTACAGAAATCTCCTTCATGTTTCCCACATTTGTCTTCTCTCCTTCCATATATTTTCAACTGAAAACCATGTGGGGCTAAACCCCTCTTTTCCTTAGGACCCGGGAGTAGCTCGGGGAGTCGTTGTATTGACTATTTACATGATTTAGTATAAGTTTCTCTTTATTATTGGATATATAAGTGTGGATTTGAACGACTTATTGCTGCTTGATCACCATCGATAGGGTATTAGACCAATAATCACTCCAGAAGGGGGATTAACGGTTAGAAAACCATAACTTGTACACTTCCCTATGCGTTCCTTGGAATAGGTGACGTACGGGTAGTGGAAAGAACCCAGAGTTTTCATTAATGCACCTAAACTAAGAATAAATTACCATAGACATGGAATTGGCTTAGATTTAGGTAGTAACTTGTATCGTGGGAGTGAGAAATTCGAGCTACATGCTTTCTATCCATGTTAGAAGTAGTAATTTATGTTAATTCTGTAGAGATAATATACAACGAGACCCCGTGGTGAAACTGGTAATTCTAAGGAATTCAACCACATTAGAATCAACCATTTTCATTTTCTCTTAATTTTCTTTTGCTTCGTTAAAACCCAATTCAACATTTTCAGCCGGCTTAGCTAATCGTACTGTGGTTAGTTGTAGTCACTCAGACTACGTCTCCCTGAGTTCGACTCAGGCCTCACAAGGCCTATTTTACTCGACGCGTACACTTGCATTTTTATGCACGGTTTTGGTGTGTCAAACATGAAATAAAGTTCAAATGGATTTTGAGTAATAAAGAACAATTGCAAAGGTATATTTATTACCTCTTAGTGATTATCTGTAGATTTATCTAAAAATATCAATGAAAAGACATTGTACAATCATGTTAGTGATAAGAACTCCTTTATACATTAATGAAGGTTTTATCTAATTTTGTTTGGTACAAGCTTTTCATTCCTCATTTTTTTCAAAGTCTACTTTTTAAATCCTCTTACTGTGTTTTTTTCCTTCTAAATTTATCCCATGGATGCATAGTCATGTGTCCAGATTATCTATTCCATAAAGAGATATCATTTTTATTAACAACTAGAAGTTTTCCAAAATTGGCTTTAAGAGAGTGTCACCATTTTATACAAGTTATTGCATTTATGTCCCCCATATAAAGCATTCTAGGTGTGGGAGTCAAGAAACAAACATTTGAGGTAATATTATATATGTAACTAACATTATCAGCTAATTGACTTAAGCTAATGAGGTTTGATGTAGGACATCAACAAGACACAAATTTTTGATGCATAAAAATAGCCAACATCACCATCATCGGTATTTTTCCTTTACCATTTCCCCAAGGGTCATTAATACTAATTTCATCTTCTTAAGTGAATTAAAGTAGATTTTTCTAATGACCATGTCTTTGATCATGCTTAATGAATAGTCCATTCACAAGTTTCCAACAAAGAAGAAAGGTCAAATCCAATTTTAATCTTTTGGTCATGGGTTAGCTTGGGAACCATCAACATGCCTTCTTTTTGTTTCCCTTTTGAAAGGAAAATATGTAGACTAATGATCATTCTGAGTAAACAAATTTCTTTTTAGCTATATAGAAAGTTAGAGGAATCCTCGTTTGAGGCATGGCAAAATATCATCTCCTTTTTTTCCCATATCCACATTCTTATTGAATTCTTACCTATTTGTTTGGTACCATGGTGTGGGATATGGTAAATGTTTTTCCAACAATTCAATTTTTTTTAAAACAATCTAACAAGAGATATTTATAATGGATTAGAAAATTAATAGTGTACATAATTTAGCAACATTATCTCTACTATGTATAATATAGGCTTCTAAGTACATGGCTTAGGAATATAAGAATCCTTTTTCAAGATTAAGAGCTAAAATTTCATTTTTCTCTACTAAAAATAATAGACTTAAATTCAGAAGCATTTACTTCAAAAATCAAGATAGCAATGACAGATTTTAGAGAAAACTATTTATCAAGAAAACAACATTGTGTACCTCTACTTAATTCAAAATTCAACCCAAGATCATGATACACATTTTAAGTTCATCATTGTTTACATAGAGAAAATTGACTTTTTATAATTCTCATGTTGTAAAAGGATCATATATTTTAAGAAGAAGTCAAATTAAGTTTTTTTTTATGGAGATCAAGAGGATTTACCTACTTAGCCTCTTTAATCCATTTGATTATTTTAGTTCTACATTGAGTCATCTCCTTTGACACTTGAACTTTCTTGATATGACTCTCAAGAAGCTTTACATGCCTTCTCCTTGTCCTTCTTCTACCTCTTGTTTTTTGTTTTGCATTTCTCTAAACATAATTTGATGTATTTGAATCTTTGAGACTTATTTACCTTTTCAAATTATATATTGAAGCATCCCTTTTGACCACTTTCATAGAGACAATAGGAAAACTGAGATTTATTCACATTTTAGTATTGTCTCTTAATACTATAAAATATTTATGATGGACTCCTTCACTTGGGGTGTCATGTTTTAGGTTACAAAAGGTTGTCTTTGTAGTTCATAGGGTGTCTCAAAAGAGTATATGTGGTTGAAATCAATTACATTGTGTGTAGCGTAGAGGATACTAATTTCATTAACATTTAGTTTCTTTGTCATCATGTTAGCTATTATACTACTTGTAGTATATAAAGTCTCAAGATTCGATGGTGGAATTGATAATAAAGTTGGACAAATCTTGTTATAATTTAAAATTATGTGAACTTTGATATTAAAAATACAGGGAGTGATATTAAATCTACCATGAACTAATGCAAGCATGTATTATGGTTATAGCTTGAAATGTTGTCACTCTAGAACCGTGTAATGTCTCCTCATATTTTTAAACCCTTGAGATTCACCTTGTAATATGTGATGTATCCTCATATTTTTAAACCCTTGAGATTCACCTTGTAATAGCTACTATAAGGCATACTTCTCTTTTCATCCAACCAGTGACTAGCCTCTATTTCAAGGACAAAGGCCACATCCTGTCAAAAAGTTGAGGTACCTTTACCAAGGGCTACTTGCCCTTATCATCTTTCTTCACCAACTAAGAGACTTCAATCAGCTATTGTAGACAATAATGTGGAGAGAAAAAAATTCATAAATAAAAAATAGGGTTGTATCTATACGATTAGCATACCAAATCAAACTAATATAAACAAATAATCAATCTCTAGAGACTGTACATGATTTTTTGTGGCAAGATATTAGTTACAAAACATGTAACTCAATTTTTAACATTTTTATACTCTCAATTTAGTTATATTTTTGGTAGAGGGTGCTAATAGCAAGTATACTTGATTTAAATGATAACTAGCCTTTCAAGAGGTCTTAGAAGAGTATCAATGGTTAAATTTGTGCTTTATAGATACAATTGTTTTGCTAGCCAAATAGTGACACGACAAGTAATTTTGTATGGACAAATTAACTTTTGGTTGTTTCACTTTTTAGACTACAAATAAATCAAACATATTAGTTAATTGAAAAAACTCTAGAAAATGTGCAACTTCAAATCCTTGCAGTAGAGATCAAATTTATTTGTCGTGGATATCTATTTACCATGCAATCCTTTTAACCAACTCCTTAACACATGCACACTAATCTATGTACATGGAATAATAGAATTTTTCCAAATAGACTAAGGTTGCGTACACGTGAAAAAAACGATGAACATCTTACCATCAATTTTATTTTTTGTTCTTCTAAACAACAATCATCTAACACGAGGTTTATATATTCATGGTTAACTTAGCCACGACAATTAAAGTAATGGCAATTGTGTACCAAACGCATCCTATGTAGTAAAAAATGGCTAGTTGGGCACTATAAAAATGTTCTTCTTAGTAATAATCAATTGAACATTTTAGGAGATATTTAGTCAATGCAAAGTTGACTAGAAGTCTCATGTCAATTGACAAAATATTTTGGAAAACTTCAATCGATGTCTACCTTTTTTAACATACATATTCGAAAAGGTTTCCAAGAAATATTCATCCAATCCACTATGTTGTGAAAAATAGAAGTTGCCATTGGCTAATGATATTTTAGGATCTTCAGCCAATAAGAATACTATCTGAGGCTTATCTTTGATAAATTGAACTTTTATAATGAATTTATAACCAATACATGTATCTTTTTATAAATAAAAATGGTGTGGTTTATTGAAGATAGAAATCTTCGTGTATTCTCACAGAGATTTAGGTATTCCTAGCATGTTGAATTTGTTCCAACTAAATCACTACACATATTACCTTAATTATAAGTCATTCACACAATTATTGTGACTACAAAAAAGATATAAACATAAGTTCTTTGCAATATTCAATTCTAGTGATTTTTGTATTCCTTGACTTCCACTCAAACTTAGATTTTGCAAGTTGTGTAAAATGGAGTGTGTCGAGATGTCTTAAACATCTCCAAAAGATTCTTTTGACAAAACCAAAAATAATGGTTAAGTAATTAACAAAATATGAGTTTTAGCAATGTATCTAGTGGTCAATCGAAGATACCACAATATATTGCACACTCAATCTAAAGTAATATGGATATATTATAATAACTTATATTTGATGATGACAAAAATCGATTAATAATAAAAAACCTTAATTAGTTAATGTTTCTCCAAAAAGAGACAATGACTAATCGATTCATAATAAAAAACCTTTATTAGTTAATGTTTCTCCAAAAAGAGACAATGACTAAAACAAGACACATTGTACTATAAGATACTCCATATTAATATGACTATGTGTAGATTCATAAACTACCTATAAAGATAGGCCATCAATGTTGGAAATAAGTGGAATCCAATTGTGTGCACATGATATGACTTGGGTTGATAAAACAACCTACATCACTACAAAAACAATGCACACATGCACATAAATCAAGATGAAACTTCTAGTGGCCTAAAACAATAAAGATTCCAAACCAATGGTTATCACAAGATAATTTTTTAACTAAAATAATCAGGTTATTCCAAACCATTAAGATTTTAACATGAAACTTCCTAGTTACTACCATGGTCTAGTTAACATTGCACCACACATAACAACAAATTCAACACATAATGGTATATATTTATGTATTTAATTACATGTTAAAACATAAGGATGGAGAACTCCATCCAACAACCATAGGATGCCAATGAATAAGGATTTTATTCAAGGTTTTAGATATTTTACCAGTAAAACCCTTGATCCTTGTTAAGAAAAACTGACGAATTCACAACCTAGTATGCCAACCCCTTATTGTAGTTTTTATTTCAACTTAACTTTAATGTTTTTGTAATGAGCATTAAGTGTACCCTCTAATAGTTCAGACTATCATGCACATACAATTTGATGAAGTGTGTACATCACATCACATCACATCACATCACATCACATCTATGTTGTCCATCTTTTTATCATTTCAAGGACAACTAAATTTTTTACAACAACACAAATTCAACAACTAGACTTGAAAGACATCATATTATATATTGAAAATGCCCAATGTTCATATGCATGATGTAATCAATCCTCAATGAACACTCTCTAGGGGAATTTCTTGATATAAATCTACAATGTGGATCATACAATATCACTTGAACAAGTGATACATTACATAATATGTCAACAAATATGATATCAACATACCATCATCATACACCTGAGTGTGGTAGTTTGCCTACTTGTAAATGTCAGTTGTTTGGTAGAAAATTTAACATCATTATGGGAAACAAATCTCAACATATTTTCCATAGAGAACATCTTTGTCAATTTGGTATTACATCTTTACAAGGCTCATATAAGGTTATCCTTGGGGGAAGTAATTATGGATGAAATATGATATTGTACCTAATACAGTAGATGAATTCAAGGTCCTAATAATGAGTTTTGAAAATAAACCATAACATCATAGCATAACTAGTCATGCAAACATACATATGAAACATTAAAAAAATAGTATTTAAAGCCTAAATACTTATAACAGATAATATGTAATTGAAGAAGACTACCATATCTTGCATTGTAGTCTCTAATCAACATATGGGACTACACAATTCTAGGATAACTCAATCTCCAAGAAACCCATAGGCCTAGTCCCCTAAGATCACAATGTCCTCAAGTATAAAGACTATGAAACCAATCAGTTCACGTTACTCAATTGACTTTGTTGTTAGCATGCTAGACAAGTAAATAGGTTGTCCTAACATAGATCACCAGCAGGCTTTGGTTGGAGTTTTTAAATGCCTTAAAGTATTTTCAAGTATAGTTGTCACTACACTAGTTTCTCTTCCACATTAGAAGGTTATATAGATGATATAAAATTTTTATTCAAATGTGACATGTTTTTTCTTGAAGGAGGAGCTTTTGATTGGAAATATTGCAAGAAAATGGTTAGGGATACATTCACCATGGAGGGTGTGTAGTTTTTTATCATACTCATTGTCTTAGAAATATACTTCCTCATTAATAGTTTTAAAGTCATTTTCCCTCTTTTTAATTTGTGTGACAACAAAGAAGACACATATAAATCTAAACAATTTAAGGGAGTGATAGATATGACCACACGAGTCCTATGATCTATCAAATCTTCATATCTCAATAGGCTTGGTATGTACATGTGATTTATGTTTTGAATAGATATATATTTATTTTATTTTTGTTTTGTTTCTCGAGAAAACTTTTGGTACACTATTTTGCATTGTTTGGAGTCTTTGTAATCGCATAGTCATCTCAAATATTACCCATATTAACCATGCTTCAAACCACCCACTAAATGATCCATTAATGTTGCATGTGGGTCTTTTAGAGAAGATTTAAGTATTGTGACATGTAACATAGGGGAAACCACCATACAAAGTTTCTGCGACATTCCTTCTTACTATCATGTTACATACTTTTCCATATGGGAAAAACACAATACAAGTACTCTCTATTGATCCTTTATTCTACCTCCATTGCTCTCTTTCCTTCCCTATTTTTGTTGCTCCTATGCCTATGGGACATCTTGATGTACTCTTTTCTCCAATGACTAAAAGGCCAAGGAACAAGTTAAATGTGGTCCTCTTACTTTCATTGAGTGGTTGTAGTAGAGTTGGGATAGATTGAATCTTGGAGATAGACCCCCAAAAATCTCATGCTAGGAATGGTGGAGTCTATCTTGAAGATAATGACTCTCACATGCCTTTCTTTCTAGGTTCTAGCTTTGTGTAGAGACCTGATCTTTATGATAAAATATTTACAAATTTATATCATAAAATATAAAAAATCTTTTTGCAACTCATGATTTACATCAAAGTTAGGGAAGCATATACATTGTCTCTAGAAAATTTTAAAAAATAGGCATGAGTCTTATCTACTCCTCCACATGGCACAACTCTTACACGTCTCTTGTAGGTCTTCTTTGTACCACTTGTCTATGAATTCCCAAAGGGAAATAAAACCACATATGGACCCCAAGAAGGGAAACATGGGTCAGTAAGGCTGGTACAAAATTGAAATTTAGAGAGTAAAAATATGAACCTATCTACAAGTATTTTCATGACCAAATGCAAGAGTTAAATAATAATAAAATTATCAAATGGAAAAATGGGTTTTCAAATTTAGTAGGATTAAATATAATATTTTGAGACTAGTAATTAAAATTTCAAATAGATAACACATACCAATGTCTAGTTGTTTAGGAATCCATGTATTCTCTCCTATGGAGAATGACAATATAACAACTAATATTTCTTGTACACCGAGGGGCCCTATTTCCTTTAACTCCTTACAAAGTCATGGAAGCATAATTCCACTAAACTAATGGGCACCATCATGGCCTTTTTTGAAGTTTAACCAGTTTGCTACTATTTTTGAAATTTATCTATTGGTGGCATTTCAAGTAGGAAGGTGTAAGAGTCAAAACAAATCTAGTCCAACAAACCTATATAATATGCATGATTTCAAGAGGGAATCAAACTTTCCAAAAGTAATAGAAATTTTGTACCGTTGAACCAAAGTAAGATAAATTGTGAGCTCCAAGTATTCAAATGCAACAGTTTAATCAAAATACAGAGATCTACGTATGTAGAGAAATATTGGTTACTATTGTCTTGGAATCATTTGGTATTTAGTTTTTTATTTTGTTATTCGTGACTAAGGTTTTCCATCTCAGAGTGATATTCATATTTTCCCTTTAGTCTCATTTCTAAAGTTTATAGTTTTTTTATATATAATCAACATTATATACTCAATTGTTATATTGCATTTCCTCTAGATTAGATCCTAGAATAATGTATTCTTCTATTATTCTATTAGTCTTGAAGGCATTCCTTTACTGATATACCCATACTATGAATATATAGGGTAAATATTTTTCATTGTACTTGAAATAAATTAATATGGATATATCATATCACATTAAGGCACTACAATACGTCTATATTATAACCCTTTAATATTTTACTCCAATTAGGCCAGTCTACCTAAATTATTGCCAAAACTGATATTGCATTCACATACATTTGTATATATATGTACCTAGGGTTTACGTTCCATATACATCCATATGAAAATGCATAACTATTACTTATTGTACATATGGTCCACTGACATTTAAGGTTCTTAAGTCCATTATATGTTCATATGCATAATATGTTTTAATTATCATCTAATATTATCTTCAGCAGATATGTAGTACTTGATTTCAATAAAATAATAATGACACATAAATTTCATATTACAATGATACCTTAAATACTCCATTGTGTGTAAATATAGCTATTAGGTTGGTTGATCAAGTGATCTAAATCATCACTACAACTACTACATATATCATAGACACTCTGATTGTCATTTAGTAAATATAGTTATTAGGTTGGCCAGTCAAGTGATCTACATCTCCATTGCTACTACTATATATATCATAGAAACTTTGGTTATAGTTTAATATAATTTCATATTTCTTGTTTATTTTTTGTTGTAAAAACATTGACATACATTTATATACTAATATGATTTTAGTTACATGGTCGTGGTTCTAGATAATTTTTAGATTAAGACTTCCAATCACCATAATCTAGGACCTTTATTACCATTTTTTTAGTCATTAGGTTCCTACCGTTCTAAAATACAAGGAGATAAATGAGAACTGCTAGCTATGTGGGGAACTCAATTGATTATGTTCCAGTGGCACCTGTCATGAGGAGGGAGATCTACGTACAATCCAGTCCAGAAAACCTCTTGCAATCTTGGTGGAAGAGGAGTCAGGGGGTCTGATAGGTTGGCTTTAGAGCCCTACTTCTTAGTAAGAACGATTCAACTCATATGACAAGCATCCTTTACTGTAGATGTCATTTCTATGTATTTTAGATCCGGCCAGGCTTGAGTCAAGTAGGTTTCATAGAGTCATCGCATCCCCAATCTGGCATCTTGGAACCACAAATGTGAGTAGATGTGTGAGGGGTTGGTTGTGGGTCTAGATGTTGCAGTTTCACACTGGAGGAGAAGGGCTATGATCTTTTGTAGGTTGGAGCAAATCAAACCATCAGACAAAGTCTAAACCATTCAGGTTTTTCTCTATCAATGATAATATAGAAGATATGATTTTGGAGGAGGTGGCTATATGTTAGTCATGGTGAGGGAGTTGGACTTTCAATTGTAGGTTCATTAGCACCACCTTGTTCGTGTGAGGAATTAAACTTTCAATCAATGTGTAGGCATCAATGGTGTGTTATGTAGGAGGAGGATGAGATATGACTGGAGCTTTTACTGGTCAGAATAGGTGCAGCCGATGGCACTCCTAGTCTTTCTCATGGTGCCCTATAGGCAGGCACGTAGGCTAAGGGTTTAGGTGGTTGAGGATGGTGATTGCTTGGGTATTGACTGCAGTTTCATGGTTAGGGAACTTGTAGGTCTTAAATTGTTTCTTGATTGTAGGTTGGTGGAGTTTGTATTAACACTTTGAAAATTTAATGAATATGACTTTTTGGGATTTGGAATGAAGGGTAACTTTGCATATAAATTAAGATTATAAGAAGTCAAGGATTCTAACAAAATAGAAATTTAATAGTCAAAATCTAGTATATTACAACCGTCCACCGCTTAAATTAGTTCGTCCTCAAAATTGACACATCCATGGTCTAGTCTAGTACTACTCTCCACTGCTTAAAAGGATTCAACAAAAGGTCTAGATATACATGTCAACTACATTGTCGCGTCCTTCACTTTTGTTAACCATTACCCTACATCGAACTCTAGGTTTCTCTTCTATGATTTTCTCATACCTCCTTGATTGTGACTTAGCTCAAGAAATCATCAATAAAATTCCACATTTTTTATACATTTAGTATTATAATGAAAATAATATTTCAATGCAAATATTTTTCGATGTAAAAAGGCTAAAATCAATGCAAGAATCAAGTAACAATCACCTCATGTATAAATTCCAATTACTACTACTCCATCATCCCAACTACTTGACAAATTTTGGTAATTTATATCTCTATGAAACATAAAGAGTTACCTAAGCCTTTATGGATGCCTGGTCCATGCCATTCCTCTAGGGACATTTATATATTTCTAGGTGTAATAATCTAAATTATGAATATCAAAATTTTGTGTCATGCCACCAAATTATTAGATAAACAATAGTTTTCATAGTCAAGCTTACAACTTTATAAAGTTTTAAGTAATATTGTTTTCATTCATCTATATGTGACATGTTACTGGGTCAAAGTTTTAGATACACTTAATTTTTATTTCTCTATTTTCAATGGGTAGGGTTTTACATCAATAAGATGATTACTTCAACATAAATTATCCAAAGTTTTATATATCTCTAAAAATCACAAGTTTCAAAAATCTATAGGTCCCAATATTTATCAAATTTTACCATTTAATTATCTTTTTATGGAGTGGGTTGCAATTTTAAATCTAGTTTTGTTTCATCTATATAGATATAATGATGGATTTGTAACTTTTCCTTTTTAGTCTTGCAAGTACCATAATTACATATGTAGAAGGAGAACCTATCATTTAACACTCAGCTCATCATTTTCTATAGGGGTATTTGTGTCAAAGTTATAATAAGATAAATTTTTTATATAGTTGATATGGGGGCAAAGTTATAAATTGAACATGCTTCTTTTAATTTTCATTTTCAACTTCTTTTTGGTGGTCCTCCATTTCCATCCATATCTACATAATGTGGGATTTTTTTCCATGTGGCATGATTTTGCAGCTATAAAATTTCTCAATAGTTGTAATTACACATATATAAGGAAAAATACTATTTGTCTCTTAGATTTCTAAATATCCAATTGATTATATCTATAGGTTATTGTGGACAATTTATTGTGAGAGACATTTCCCTTACTAGATATGTAGAATACCAATGATATTGCATTTTTTAAATCTATATAACAGTTTTTTCACAGTATAATCTTCCCCTATATATGTTCAGATAATATTGTTTCTTATATTAGTGGTGATTGTATATAGCATTTTTTGTTGTTTGAATTGAGTTGAATATTTTATTCAAATATTAGTGTTTTCCCCAAGTAGTTGACATTTCCTTGGATAGGTCGGTATGTAAAGTGAGAAAAACCCCACCACCATATAAGTGGTTTGGGAGTAATTATGCTAGAACCTTTACTAAACATCCTTCCTTGTACACCTCAGCTCATTCCACTTACATGATGTTTAATTATTCTCAATTAATTAATAAATTTAAGTAAATTATTTATGTTACATCTCAAAAAAAATATTTTAAGATTTCAACAAAAGTTATCAAATGTTTTGAGGCATACATGTTGCTCACTGTGCTATGATATTGATTTTTTATATTTTTTTCTTCTGTTTGCAATTACTTGTGGTTGTACAAAATTGTCGGGAAACTCTAGGTCATTCTAACTATTTTTAGACCTATAGTGGTGATTTTAATGTTCTAAGGGCCTCTGTAAGGACCCTGACCTGCGTTTAGGGTTTACCCTATTTGTTTTGCTTAACCTTAGTGGTTTGATGCTTGCTAATCACCTTTGAGTGGTGATTAGGGTTTGGTTGTACCTTGTGGAGAGTTCGAGGGGCTGCTTGCAAATAACCCAAGTCTGGGGTTTTGTGTGCAAGTTTGCCATCTTGTGAGATGTTTTCCCCTCTTTGCTTCCTCTAGGATTGAGAGGAAAGCTTGGGCTTGTTATTTGAGTTCTCTGGGCCTTGGTTGAGCTTGTTTGGGCCTTGGAGTGCTTTGTTTGGGCTTGCTTGAGCCTTGTGTCGGCCAAGTGAAGCTTGTGTCGCCCAAGGTGTTGTGTGTGTCACCCTAGGTTGGTTTGTGTCGACCTAGAGGTGGTGTGTCGCCCAGCAGAGCTGCTAGTTGTGTCTCCCATGTTGCTTGGTCCAACCTTGACCATGTTTGGTGGACACTTGGTTCATATCTTGGACAAGTGTCTCTTGGTGTGCTAATGTGTTGGCTTGAACCCTAGGACAAGTGTCCCTTGGGAGGATGGCACATAGCATGGTTGTACCTTGGTTTCTCCTCCCCTTCTTCCTATATATGTGGCTCTTTCCCTTGCCTTAGCTTCCTTTGATCTTTTGGTCTCCCCTCCACCTTGAGTGCACGATATCCCTCTCCATCTTGCTTGTGTCGGCCGAGACACTTTCCTAGGGTTGCAGTGGTGGCCGATACCCTCTCATGGATCAGCTTTGGTGGATGACATCCCTTGGAGCTTGAAGTGCATCTTCTTCCTTGGAGCTTGGAGCTTAAGGCGGGTTGCATAACTTCTAACCCTAACTTCTTTACCTCTTGTTCTTATTCTTATTCATAGATTAGTATCTTAGACTTGTACCTTGCTTGGGTTTCCTTTGCTGGCCGATCCCCCTCTAGGGTTTAGGGTTCCTTAGTGTCCCTTGCTTTCTAGGGTTTGAGTCTCTTTGAGTTGGAGGTAGGTGATGACCCTTGATGGGCGACATCCTCCCTTGGTTTGGGTGTGTTGGGAGACACCCTTATTCTTGTGATGGGTGGCTTAGTGGTGTTCTTTGTGCTGGTCGACATGGTGACCATGTTGGGCAACCTGGTACCTTTGTCCTTGAGTTGGGCGATAGGGTATCCCCTTTGATGGACGATATGTTGTTGACCTTGGTGAATGATAGAAGAACAATGCTCTTGTTCTTCTCTTGGATGATAGACCTTTGTACCTTGATGGGCGACATGATGGGAGAGATGGTCCTTCGTGTGTTGAGAGACATCCTCTTCCTCATGGTGGGCGATAGACCTAAGTTCTTGGAGGTTGGTTGGTCGATAGCCATGCATGGTATGCTGGTCGATATCTATGCTGGCCGACACCCATGGTGGCTGATAGCCCTAATGGCCGATAGCCATGTTGGGCGACAGCCTTGGGTGGTGATGGCCGATAGGGTTGAGTGTGTGTTGACATGTTGGGCGACAGCCTTGGGTGGTGATGGCTGATAGGGTTGAGTGTGTGTTGACCGATAGGTCATGATAGGTTTAGTGAGGGTGGTGATGAGTCATGGTGAGAGTCTTGTGATCCTAGAGTAACGGTTCCATATGTTATGAAAATGGATGTTTATGCTTAATGATGATGGTGTCTTGTTAGTGATAACAACAATGAATATGATGCCTTGCAAACAATAATAATGCCAATGATAATGTTTTTGATAGCAATGATATTAATAGTCGTGTGATGATGGTAATGCTTTTCTAGTAATGAAAGTAATAATGTTGATTAATAATGTTGCTAAGTGACAGTTACATTAATAGTTGGCTTAATGACATGGCAATAAAGATAATAGTGGATGATAATGTTGATAATGATGATAATGGTAGTAGTGATGATAATGAGGAAGGTAATGGTAATAAGATGCATGATGTGATCCTTATGCTTATTTGTTAATAATAAAGAAGATGATAGTAATGTTGATCATAATAATGATGACAATAAAGGTAGTAATGATATGCATGAAGTAATCCTTGTACTTAATTGTTAAATGAGAATGGTGATAGTTACACTAGTAGCTTGCATAATGATAATAATGATTATAGTGAATGGTGACATAATGGTAGTGGTCACAATAGTACTTGTTCTGTATGTTTGGACACCTTGATTACTTGTATAATCTTGAGATAAGAGTAAGCATGTATATGGCTTGTTAACAACGTGACTTGATTACCAAATAGGGTAAGAATGATAAGTAGAGTATCTTGAATGTCATTTCATGATGGTAGCATATTCCTTATGATTGAATCTGCGATTATTGTGTACTCTAACCATGCAGGTGATGATTAGCCTTGAAAAGGGCTATGAGACACAAGTGATGAGTAACATCACTTGGTAATTACTCTGGTTAATATAATGATATAATGTGTTTAGTTCCATGATGATGATGTGAGCCTTGAGAGGCATTGACAATACATGATGAGGGATTGAGATCCCATGGTATGTGATGATCCTCGAGATGGATCTGGATGGTTGGCAAGAGGCTAAGTGGTAACATGTGATGTTGGATCCTTGTAATGGATCAGGTTGATGCGATTAGATAATGATATAATGTTGATTACTTTCCGTTATATCTTGCATGTTATACAACTTGGTTGAATCCTGCAATCCATCTAAAAGATACTAATTAATCATAGTGAAATATATCATGTAGTTTCCCTGGCCATAGATCCATCATCGTCAGGACTTGGTGATAGTGAAACAGGTTCTCCTACGGGTTGACCTGGAAGTGTATATTGTTGAATATGTGTAGGTTGCTTCTAGCCTGAAAATGAGGAGGTAAGAGTGTAACTTTGGTTACAGACTCAGATACGTATGAAGAGCATGGTGAACAGGCCCATGGCTCAGGATATGTGATGTGTGAGCATGAATGCGTTCATGGCTCAGAGCACAGTGAACAGGCCCGTGGCTCAGTTTTACTAGCGCCGAGACCTGTACCAAGGTGGGCTAGAGTGAGGGTAGCCTATGGAGCTGACCCTGTGGCTTAGACCACTTCAACATGTGACTACGGTCCTGCTTGTGTTGTACTCGTGTACTGACCACGAGGTGGGAGGTCATGGAGTCCGGCTCTTCCATTGACCTTGTATGGCACCGGCTTGGGTTTCATAACCGAAGGTTGGGTTTGAACGGTACGGTTCAAATCCTCAGGGCATAATAATATGTAATATAGCCGTTTAGTACTTATTGCTTAGGATAAACATGAAACATTGGTTGAGGCCTTGTTTGTGTAATATCCTTGTTATATCTTGCAGGTTATGTGACCATATGTCTTATCTTGATAAGCAGGTTATGTGACATTATATCTTGTTCTGATAATCATGTTATATAGGGATACATCTTATCTTGTTAATCATATTCCTTGAGATATATTTGGTCATATGCTTTTGTATAGCTGGTAAGCTTGTCGGTAAGAATAATCTGTTTTATATAGACTGCTCTTGTTATACCTGTTATTAGATATCTGCTGTTATAATCTATCTTGCTGAGGTTTTGTAGTTGCGGTGGGGAGTTATGCCTCCCGCTGGGACAATTGTTCAATTGTCTCACTCCGCTGGTTTAACCCCTTTTTAGGTGGTCGAGGTAGATGCGGTCGTGGTCGTGGTGCTGCGGCCTAGCAGCTTGAGGAGCAGTAGAAGGCAAGCGATGGACATGCTGCTGTTTTGGATGTTTTGTAGTAGAGTCTAGAGTCATCCCTGTACTCTCAGGTCCTTGGCAGTGTTTTGACGTTTTTTCACGATGACCAATCGATGATGTTTGTATATCCTACTGTTGGCTGGATGTGGGCTTTTTCTGTATATGAACAGGCGGTGAACTCATGTGATGAATGAACAACTGTTTCTGAGCTGTGGACATGTATCAGATCTCGTGTATGTATATATATGACATGTTTCTTTGCAGGATGAGGACTGGAAAGTAATAGTTCCATAGTTTATCAGTTTTCCGCAATCGGTTTTAATTAAACCGTGTTTTCATAATCTGTGGTTATGGTGTTTTCCGCACGTTTTTGCGTAACACCTCGTTATCTGTGTGATAATGGGATGTGTTGCCACAAGTTTTGGTATTAGAGCTTTAGGTTCACTGAGTCTACAGGGAATTAGGACTAGGTTGAGTTTCTCTTATGAGTTTTCCAAGTTTTCTTACAAAACCTTCTGCCCTCATCGGAAGAAAAGTCAAGATGTCTGGAAACCATGAAGAACACTCTGCTGAGTACAGTGAAGCTGCATCGGTTGATGGAGCAGATGGACAGGCACATGAAGATTGGGTGCCTGAGGTCCCCCAACCTAACCCAGCCATACTTGAACATCCTGCTTACCAACAGCTTATGGGGCAGTTAATGGCTACGATGAATCTCATGGTTGAACGCTTACCAGTGCCTCCTCCGCGAGCACATGTTCCCCATGGAGAAGCATCGGGTATTGGGAAGACCTTCGAGTGGCTTCGCCGAGTTGGAGCTTCGGATTATGCTGGGACGATTGATCCAGCAGATGCAGATCTGTGGCTGACAAGTCTCGAGAAGGCTTTCCAGATCCTTGACATCCCCGAAGCAGACAAGGTAAAGCATGATGTCTACCTTCTAAAAGGTAGTGCTGGTCACTGGTGGACCATCGAGGAAGAGAAGCGGCCCGGTGAGGTGATCTGTTGGGAAGTGTTCCGACGCGAGTTCGTCACCAGATACTTTCCAAAGACGTACCAGGATGAGAAGGTCAGTCAGTTTGAGAAGTTGTGGCAAGGAACGATGAATATTACCGAGTATGAAGCCAAGTTTATGGATCTATTGAGGTTCTGTCCTCACATGGCGGCAACAGATGAGGAACATATCAGACGTTTTGAGAAGGGTTTGAGTGCTGAGTTGAAGACCCCGATATCTGCGTTGGAGAACCGAGAGCGGTTTGCTACGTTCGTGGAATATGTTCGAATGATCGAGAGGACAGTACGGGAGAAAAGAGAGTCTATGTCTCTTAAAAGACCTGCTCAGTTTCAAGGACGTGGGCTTGGTGGCTTTAAGAAGCCTAGGTTTTCAGGACCGTCAGCAATGAGAAGTGCTGATGTACCATCTCAGTGGTCTCCGAGTAAGGGGAAAGGTTATGTTTCTTCACCGTCAAAGGCACACAGTTCAGCTTCTGTGGCAGTGACGGGGCCAGCTAGGCCACGGTTTGAGGACAAGGCATGTCATCTTTGTGGACAAGTCGGACATTTCAGGTTTAATTGCCCGAATAGAGATGTCGAAGTGACGCAACAACCGAGGCATAGTTTCCAGAAGTCTGAGAGACCACAGCCCAGTGGTAGCAGAGGACGAGGACGCGGTCAAGCGTCTCAGGCTGTATCGTCTGCTCAAGGAAATAGAGGTCGTGGACAACAAGCAACGGCTCGATTCTATGCCATGAATCAGCCGGAGGCGATAGTCAACCCACGAGTGGTGACATGTCAGATGGAGTTATTTCATTCTGATATGTCTTCTCCTTGCTTTATATCTGTTCTGGTTGACCCGGGTGCTACACACTCTTTTATCACCTATAGTATGCTTGAAAACTGTCGTTTACCTGTTAGTTGTAAGAAGGATAGCTTGTTGTTAGAAACCCCTCTTGATGGTTCCTTTTTGCTTCGAGAAGAGTGTCCATCTTGTGTTTTGTCTTTTTCGGGACATCATATCCAAGTGGATCTTATACCACTTGATATGCATAGTTTCGATGTTATCCTTGGGATGGATACCTTAGAGAGGTATAAGGTTGTCTTGGACTGTGGTTCCAAGCAGGCAGTGTTTGATGTTGCTGGAGAGAAGTGGATCTTCCAGGGAGATAGGAAGATTCTTCTGACGTGTTTGGTATTAGCTATGGTGGCAGATAAGTTGTTACGCCAAGGATGTGAGGCGTTCCTAGCTCACGTGATGGATACCGTTGTGGTTACCAAGGCGAAAGGTCCTGTTCTTGAGGAGGTGCCAGTTGTTCGAGAGTTTGCAGACGTGTTTCCTGAGGAGTTTCCTGGTGTTCCTCCACCCCGAGAGATTGATTTCGAGATTAATCTGGTTCCAGGGACACATCCTGTTGCACAGTCACCATATAGGATGGCTCCAGCAGAGATGGCAGAATTGAAGAAGCAGTTGCACGAGTTGTTGGAGAAAGGTTTTATCCGACCGAGTACGTCGCCGTGGGGTGCTCCCGTGTTGTTCGTTAAGAAGAAGGATGGTTCGATGCGGTTGTGTATAGATTACCAACAGTTGAAAAAAGTCACGATCAAGAATAAGTACCCGTTGCCGAGGATAGATGATCTGTTCGATCAGTTGCGTGGTGCTACAGTGTTTTCGAAGATCGATCTACGGTCTGGATATCATCAGTTGGGGATAAAGGCGGATGACATACCAAAGTCAGCTTTCAGGACGAGGTATGGTCATTTCGAGTTCGTGGTTATGCCGTTTGGGTTAACCAATGCACCTGCTGCTTTCATGGATCTGATGAACAGAGTGTTCCGTCTGTTCTTAGATTAGTTTGTTGTAGTCTTTATAGATGACATATTGATCTATAGTCGGGACAGGCTAGAGCATGAACAACATCTTCGTCGAGCGTTGACTCTTCTTCGTCAACATCATTTGTATGCCAAGTTCAGTAAGTGTGAGTTCTAGTTGGCGGAAGTGACTTTCTTGGGTCATGTGATATCTGCAGAAGGAGTCAAAGTAGATCCGGAGAAGGTGGAATCTGTTGCGGATTGGGAACAACCAAAGACGCCGACATAAGTTCGTTGTTTCCTTGGTTTGGCAGGATACTACCGGAGGTTTATCAAGGACTTCAGTGCGATCGCGTTGCCGATGACGAAGTTAACTAGGAATGATGTACCTTTTGTTTGGGATGATCGATGTCAGCAAGCTTTCTAGATTCTAAAGGAGAAGCTGACCAGTGCTCCATTGTTGATCTTGCCAGAGCCTGGGAAAGGCTATGTTGTTTTCTGTGATGCTTCCAAGAAAGGTTTAGGTTGCGTGTTGATGCAGGAAGATCATATGGTTTCTTTTGCCTCACGACAACTCAAGAAGCATGAGGAGAACTATCTGACTCATGACTTGGAGTTGGAAGCAGTGGTTCATGCGCTAAAGATTTGGAGACACTATCTGTATGGGGAAGTGTGTCAGATCTTTACGGATCATAAGAATCTGAAGTACATCTTTACGCAACAAGAGTTGAACATGCGACAACGACGATGGATGGAGTTTATCAATGATTACGACTGCACTATCGAGTATCATCCTGGTAAGGCGAACGTGGTAGCTGATGCGCTTAGCAGGAAGTCTTCTTCTCTTTCTTCAAAGAAGGCACAGTTGAGTTCTCTGATATGCCATAGGCGAGATATGTTTGTTTCTTTGCGGCAGATGAATGTACAGATGGAAGTCTCTTTGTTGTCTGGTCTTTTCACACAGATGCAAGTTAATCCTACGTTGAGACAGCAGATCAAGGATGCCCAGCAGATAGATGATGTGGTACAGTTGATTAGATCAGAGTACGGCAACGACAAGTGTGATGGGTTTCATGAGTCTGAGGATGGACTAGTTTGCTATCATGATAGGATGGTGGTTCCAGATGCTGATGATCTGAGGAAGTTGGTGCTTGAGGAAGCACATACGTCGATGTATGCGATGCATCCAGGTGTCACCAAGATGTATCATAGTCTGAAGGACTTATATTTGTGGCCCGGTTTGAAGAGAGATGTAGCTGAGTTCGTGGCGAGATGTGCGGTATGTCAGCAAGTGAAGGCTGAACATCAGAAGCCGGCAGGTATGTTGCAACCTTTGCCGATACCACAGTGGAAATGGGATCATATAACCATGGATTTCGTGGTTGGTCTACCCTGGACAACTAGGAATCATGATTCCATTTGGGTGGTAGTGGATAGATTAACTAAGTCTGCCCATTTTCTACCAGTAAAGACAACGTATACAACTGAGAAGCTAGCTCGAGTATATGTGGATGAGATAGTACGTTTGCATGGTGTGCCAGCAATGATAGTTTCTGACAGAGGTCCTCAGTTTACGAGTCATTTTTGGGAACAGTTGCACAAGTCATTGGGAACACAGTTAAGGTTAAGTACAACTTTTCACCCACAGACAGATGGACAGTCTGAGAGGACTATTCAGATTCTGGAGGATCTTCTTCGAGCTTGTGTTTTGCAGTTTCCAGGCAACTGGGATGTACATCTGAGTTTGATAGAGTTTGCCTACAACAATAGTTATCAGCGTAGCATCGACATGGCTCCTTATGAGGCTTTGTATGGAAGAAAGAGCAGATCTCCTTTGTGTTGGTATGAGTCTGGTGAGTATCAGCTTTTGGGTCCTGAGTTAGTACAACAGACGACAGATAAGATCAAGGTGATACAACAATAGATGAAAGTGGCACAGGATAGGCAGAAGTCTTATGCAGACAATCGCCGACGACCTTTGGAGTTCCAGGTGGGAGACAGAGTGTACCTTAAAGTCTCTCTGTGGAAAGGTGTGCTAAGGTTTGGACGGAAGGGTAAGTTAGCTCCCAGGTATATGGGGCCTTATCCAGTGATAGCACGTGTTGGCAAGGTAGCTTACGAGTTAGAGTTGTCTCCAGAATTGCACAGGTTGCATCCGATGTTTCATGTTAGTATGCTGAAGAAAAGTCATCCGGATTCAGGTACAGTGATACAGACAGTTGAGGTTGAGCTTGATGCAGATGTGACCTATGAGGAAGGTCATGTGGAGATCCTTGACAGAAGGATTAAGAAGCTGAAGAGGAAGGACCTGGTTCTTGTGAAGGCTCTTTGGCAGCGACGTGGCGTTGAGGAAGCCACGTGGGAGCTTGAGGAAGAGATGAGGAGAAAGTACCCCTCACTTTTCTCTTCTAATTTCGAGGACGAAATCCCTTAAAGGGGGTTAGCTTGTAAGGACCCTGACCTGCATTTAGGGTTTACCCTGTTTGTTTTGCTTAACCTTAGTGGTTTGATGCTTGCTAATCACCTTTGAGTGGTGGTTAGGGTTTGGTTGTGCCTTGTGGAGAGTTCGAGGGGCTGCTTGCAAATAACCCAAGTCTGGGGTTTTATGTGCAAGTTTGTCATCTTGTGAGATGTTTTCCCCTCTTTGCTTCCTCTAGGGTTGAGAGGAAGGCTTGGGCTTGTTGTTTGAGTTCTTTGGGCCTTGGTTGAGCTTGTTTGGGCCTTGGAGTGCTTTGTTTGGGCTTGCTTGAGCCTTGTGTCAGCCAAGTGAAGCTTGTGTCGCCCAAGGTGTTGTGTGTGTCGCCCTAGGTTGGTTTGTGTCGACCTAGAGGTGGTGTCTCGCCAAGCAGAGCTGCTAGTTGTGTCGCCCATGTTGCTTGGTCCAACCTTGACCATGTTTGGTGGACACTTGGTTCATATCTTGGACAAGTGTCTCTTGGTGTGCTAATGTGTTGGCTTGAACCCTAGGACAAGTTTCCCTTGGGAGGATGACACATAGCATGGTTGTACCTTGGTTTCTCCTCCCCTTCTTCCTATATATGTGGCTCTTTCCCTTGCCTTAGCTTCCTTTGATCTTTTGGTCTCCCCTCCACCTTGAGTGCACGATATCCCTCTCCATCTTGCTTGTGTCGGCTGAGACACTTTCCTGGGGTTGCAGTGGTGGCCGATACCCTCTCATGGATCAGCTTTGGTTGACGACATCCCTTGGAGCTTGAAGTGCATCTTCTTCCTTGGAGCTTGGAGCTTAAGGCAGGTTGCATAACTTCTAACCCTAACTTCTTTACCTCTTGTTCTTATTCTTGTTCATAGATTAGTAGCTTAGACTTGTACCTTGCTTGGGTTTCCTTTGGTGGCCGATCCCCCTCTAGGGTTTAGGGTTCCTTTGTGTCCCTTTCTTTCTAGGGTTTGAGTCTCTTTGAGTTGGAGGTAGGTGATGACCCTTGATGGGCGACATCCTCCCTTGGTTTGGGTGTGTTGGGCGACACCCTTATTCTTGTGATGGGTGGCTTAGTGGTGTTCTTTGTGCTGGTCGACATGGTGATCATGTTGGGAAACCTGGTACCTTTGTCCTTGAGTTGGGCGATATGGTATCCCCTTTGATGGACGATATGTTGGTGACCTTGGTGAACGATAGAAGAACAATGCTCTTGTTCTTCTCTTGGATGATAGACCTTTGTACCTTGATGGGCGACATGGTGATCATCATGGGCGAGATGGTCCTTCGTGTGTTGAGAGACATCCTCTTCCTCATGGTGGGCGATAGACCTAAGTTCTTGGAGGTTGGTTGGCCGATAGCCATGCATGGTATGCTGGTCGATATCTATGCTGGCCGACACCCATGGTGGCCGATAGTCCTAATGGCCGATAGCCATGTTGGGCGACAGCCTTGGGCGGTGATGGCCGATAGGGTTGAGTGTGTGTTGACATGTTGGGCGACATCCTTGGGTGGTGATGGCCGATAGGGTTGAGTGTGTGTTGACCGATAGGTCATGATAGGTTTAGTGAGGGTGGTGATGAGTCATGGTGAGAGTCTTGTGATCCTAGAGTAATGGTTCCATATGGTATGAAAATGGATGTTTATGCTTAATGATGATGGTGTCTTGTTAGTGATAACAACAATGAATATGATGCCTTGCAAACAATAATAATGCCAATGATAATGTTGTTGATAGCAATGATATTAATAGTCGTGTGATGATGGTAATGCTTTGCTAGTAATGAAAGTAATAATGTTGATTAATAATGTTGCTAAGTGACAGTTACATTAATAGTTGGCTTAATGACATGGCAATAAAGATAATAGTGGATGATAATGCTGATAATGATGATAATGGTAGAAGTGATGATAATGAGGAAGGTAATGGTAATAAGATGCATGATGTGATCCTTATGCTTATTTGTTAATAATAAAGAAGATGATAGTAATGTTGATCATAATAATGATGACAATAAAGGTAGTAATGATATGCATGAAGTAATCCTTGTACTTAATTGTTAAATGAGAATGGTGATAGTTACACTAGTAGCTTGCATAATGATAATAATGATTATAGTGAATGGTGACATAATGGTAGTGGTCACAATAGTACTTGTTCTGTATGTTTGGACACCTTGATTACTTGTATAATCTTGAGATAAGAGTAAGCATGTATATGTCTTGTTAATAATGTGACTTGATTACCAAATAGGGTAAGAATGATAAGTAGAGTATCTTGAATGGCATTTCATGATGGTAGCATATTCCTTATGATTGAATATGTGATTATTGTGTACTCTAACCATGCAGGTGATGATTAGCCTTGATAAGGCTATGAGACACAAGTGATGAGTAACATCACTTGGTAATTACTCTGGTTAATATAATGATATGTATAATGTGTTCAGTTCCATGATGATGATGTGAGCCTTGAGAGGCATAGACAGTACATGATGAGGGATTGAGATCCCATGGTATGTGATGATCCTCGAGATGGATCTGGATGGTTGGCAAGAGGCCAAGTGGTAACATGCGATGTTGGATCCTTGTAATGGATCAGGTTGATGTGATTAGATAATGATATAATGTTGATTACTTTCCGTTATATCTTGCATGTTATACAACTTGGTTGAATCCTACAATCCATCTAAAAGATACAATTAATCATAGTGAAATATATCATGTAGTTTGCCCTGGCCATAGATCCATCATCGTCAAGACTTGGTGATGGTGAAATAGGTTCTTCTATGGGTTGACCTGGAAGCGCATATTGTTGAATATGTGTAGGTTGCTTCTAGCCTGAAAATGAGGAGGTAAGAGTGTAACTTCGGTTACAGACTCAGATATGTATGAAGAGCATGGTGAACAGGCCCATGGCTCAGGATATGTGATGTGTGAGCATGAATGCGTTCATGGCTCAGAGCACGGTGAACAGGCACGTGGCTCAGTTTTACTAGCGCCGAGACCTGTACCAAGGCGGGCTAGAGTGAGGGTAGCCTATGGAGCTGACCCTGTGTCTTAGACCACTTCAGCATGTGACTACGGTCCTGCTTGTGTTGTACTCGTGTACTGACCACGAGGTGGGAGGTCGTGGAGTCCGGCTCTTCCATTGACCTTGTATGGCACCGGCTTGGGTTTCGTAACCGAAGGTTGGGTTTGAACGGTACGGTTCAAATCCTCAGGGCATAATAATACGTAATATAGCCGTTTAGTACTTATTGCTTAGGATAAACACGAAACATTGGTTGAGGCCTTGTTTGTGTAATATCCTTGTTATATCTTGCAGGTTATGTGACCATATGTCTTATCTTGATAAGCAGGTTATGTGACATTATATCTTGTTATGATAATCATGTTATATAGGGATACATCTTATCTTGTTAATCATATTCCTTGAGATATATCTGGTCATATGCTTTTGTATAGCTGGTAAGCTTGTCGGTAAGAATAATCTGTTTTATATAGACTGCTCTTGTTATACCTGTTATTAGATATTTGTTGTTATAATCTATCTTGCTGAGGTTTTGTAGTTGCGGTGGGGAGTTATGCCTCCCACTGGGACAATTGTTCAATTGTCTCACTCCGCTGGTTTAACCCCTTTTTAGGTGGTCGAGGTAGACGCGGTCGTGGTCGTGGTGCTGCGGCCTAACAGCTTGAGGAGAAGTAAAAGGCAAGCGATGGACATGCTGCTGTTTTGGATGTTTTGTAGAGTCTAGAGTCATCCCTGTACTCTCAGGTCCTTGGCAGTGTTTTGACGTTATTTCACGATGACCGATCGATGATGTTTGTATATCCTGCTGTTGGCCGGATGTGGGCCTTTTCTGTATATGAACATGTGGTGAACTCATGTGATGAATGAACAACTGTTTCTGAGCTGTGGACACGTATCAGATCTCGTGTATGTATATATATGACATGTTTCTTTGCAGGATGAGGACTGGAAAGTAATAGTTCCACAGTTTATCCGTTTTCCGCAATCGGTTTTAATTAAACCATGTTTTCATAATCTGTGGTTATGGTGATTTCTGCACGTTTTCGCGTAACACCTCGTTATCTGTGTGATAATGGGATGTGTTGCCACAGCCTCAATATAAATCTACATACATGTATATTAAATACTTCTTCCTCGTTAATATCTCTACGTAAATCTATGCCTAGGGGAGTCCAACAACTAGTAGATGAGCTAGGTACATTTCATGACTTTCTATATTAAGGTACTTACCTCACATCCTAAGCTCATAGAGTTTCCTACTTCTAGTATAGGTATATACTAATAATTGGGCTAGTGATACCAGGATTTTTCGTCAACTCTTTTTCTAAGTACTAACTACTACATTTGTACTCCTAACTAACCATAATTTTCCAAGACATGCATGCCTACTACTTTTAGCTTTAATACCATGTTGTAAAAACCCAATATTTACAATTATATATTTACAAAATTATATCATAGAATATACAAAAATCATTTCACAACTCATGCTTTACCTTAGAGTCATGAGAGTGTATACTTGAGACTCCAAAATAAAAAAATTGGCATGAGTCATATCAACTTCAACAAGGGGCAACTCTTGCACATCTCCTATAGGTTTTCTTTGTACCACCTGTCTATCAATTCTCAGAAGGAAATAAAATCAGACATGAACCCCCAAGAAGGGAAATATGGGTCATCAAGGCTGGTAAAAAACTAATATTGGAAAGTATAAGTATGAACCTATCTACAAATATTTTCATGAATAAATGAAAGAGATAAATAATGTCGACAAGTATCAAATGAAAAAATGGGTTTTCAAATTCAATAGGATTTATTATCAAGTTTGAGATGAGAAATTAAAATTTCAAATATAGCACATGGTTTTTATATTAGTCTTGAAGGCATCCCTTTACTAACATACCCTTACTAAGAATATGTACATGGTTTTTAATTATACATACAATAAATTAATACTTTTCATTGTACATAAGGGTAAATCAATATGGATATAATATCACCTTAAGGTACTAGAATAAGTGATATAAAAACCATTTAATATTTTATTCAAATTAGGCAGGTATACTTCAAATATTTCCAAAATTGATATTGTATTCACACCCATTTATATATATACGTACCTAGGGTTTAAGTTCCATATACATCCATATGGGAATGCATAACTACTACTTGTTGTACATATGGATAAATGAAAATTAAGGTTCTTATGTCAATTATATGTACATATGCATAATATCTTCTTACCATCATCTAATATTATGTATAACAAATATGCATTAACTGGTTTTAATAAAAAAAATAATGATACATAAATTTCATACTTACTACAATTCTACCTTTAATAATCCATTGTGCGTAAATATAACTATTAGGTTCATGGATAAAGTGATCTAAATCTTCAATGTGACATCTACATATACCATGGACACTCTAATTATCATTTAGTTTAATTTGATATTTCTTATTTCTTTTCCAATGTGGAAACATTGACATATACATACATATATATGTATATATAAACTAATATATATATATATATATATATATATATATATGTATATGTATATATATATATTTATGTATATGTATATACATATATATATATGTATGTATATGTATATACATATATATATATGTATGTATATGTATATACATATATATATATGTATGTATATGTATATACATCTATATATGTATATACATATATATATATACACATATATATGTATATATATCATGGGTTCTAGATTGCCTTCAGAATAAAAATCCTAATAACCATAATTTAGGACCTTTATTATCATTTTTTTACTCATTAGGTTTCTACAGTTATGATATATAAGGAGATCATTGAGCACTACTCCCACCAATTGTTATGTGGGAAACTCATTGTCATTAATCATGTTCTGGTGGCAACTATAATGAGGAGGGAGATCTACATGCATTCCAATCTCAGAATATCTTGCAATCTTGGTGAAGGAGGAGAGAGGGGGGGGGGCAAGATGTTGGTTTCAAATCCCTACTTATTAGCCTAAAAGGATTCAACACAAATGTCAAGGATCCTCAATTGTATGTGTCAGTTCTACTAATCTCAGATCTATCCAGGCTTGAGTTGAACATGTTTTGTAGAGTTGTTGCAATACTCGATATGCAATCTTGGAAATGCCAATGTGAGTGGATGTGTGAGGGGTTGGTTGTGGGTCTTGTTGTTGTAGTTTTTCACTAGAGGATAAGGGATGTGATCTCATATAGGTTTGATCATTTCAAAACATCAGACAAAGTATGAATCCTTCATGTTTGTCTCTACCAGAAATGGTATAGAAGACATGATTTTGGAGGAGATGGCTAGATGTTAGTCATGGTGAGTAAGTCAGACTGTTAGTTGTCAGCTCATCAGCGTCACCGTATGCTTGTGAGAAAGCAACAATTTCAGTCAAGGTGTAGGCTTTGAGGGTGTGTAAGGCAGGAGAGGAATGAGGTCTCACTGGAGCTTTTACTAGTCATAGTAGGTGTAGGCAGTGACTCTCCTAGTCTTTATCACGGTGCCCTCTAAGCAGGCGCATAGGGCTAGGTTTTAGGCAGTGGATGCCTGTGATGAGTTAGATATTGATTGTAGGTTCATGGTCTGGGAACTTGCAAGTCTTGAATTGTTTCATGATTGTAGAATGGCAGCGCTTGACAAAACTCTACACAACAATTCTTTTTTTCGTGAGGTTAGATCATGTTGAGTGGAGAGGGGGGAGGGGCTCATACCGCTAGAGGAGTAGTGTTAGGGCCTCCAGAGCTCTAGATATGGAGTCAGAGTTGATATAGGGAACATGCATCCATCGACTCTGTAACAACTACGTATAACTACATTACTAGGAGGCACAGTTTGAAGGATGAAAGGTGAGAGACATGCTATAACGTCCCAGGATTTGAGGCCTCAGATAACATGATCTTAAAAGGAATGATTGGACTACCCATATCACCAAAGTGCACCTCCTTTTTCGGGAACCCATCACTAAAGAACTTCATAGTTAAGCGTGCTCAGCTTGGAGTAGTACTGGGATGGGTGACCTGTCGGGAAGTTGATCCTGGCATGTACGTGAGTGAGGACAAAGCACGCAGTTAAGGCTAGTGGTGGTTTGTGGGGCCATTCGTCATTCCTCAAACTCTACTAGAGCCTTGGGCAGTGGGCCCGAGCATTACAAATGGTATCAGAGTCAATTCCCCTCTAGTAGGTGGGGCACACATGGGCCTGTGACATGCCCGTCTTTGAGCCGTGCGGTCCACGCATGTTGGAAAGGGCTATCCGAGTTGATGGAGCCGCCCATGCACTGGTAGTGTCCAGGCATGTTGGAAAGGACTATCCGAGTTGATGGAGCCGCCCTTGCATTGGTAGCCATGATGAGGAGCTGGGTACTATCCGAGTTGATGGAGCCGCCCTTGCATTGGTAGCCGTGATCAGGAGCTGGGTGTACATGGGACATTTGGGTCTACACTGAAATGGGGAAATATTATGAGGCCATATAATTGAACCTTGCTGAGGACGTCAAGAGTCTAACTGGGGGAGATTGTAATGTCCCAGGATTTGAGGCCTTGGATAAGACGATCTTAAAAGGAATGATTGGACTACCCATATCACCAAGGTGCACCTCCTTTTTCGGGAGCCCATCACTAAAGAACTCCATAGTTAAGCGTGCTCAGCTTGGAGTAGTACTAGGATGGGTGACCATTTGGGAAGTTGATCCTAGCTTGCGAGTGAGTGAGGACAAAGCACGCAATTAAGGCTAGTGGTGGTTTGTGGGGCTAGTCGTCATTCCTGAAACTCTACTAGAGACTTGGGCAGTGGGCCCGGGCATTACACATGCAGTCTATTAGTTGTATCATGATAAGGAGGCTAAAAAGGAGTGAACATAGTAATGCAAACATGTGTACGAGAAAACACTCCTCATAGTCACACAAATTTTGGAGAAGGAGATACTTTCTCAACTCTCATTCAACCTTTATATTATTGTGTAACTTATCTTAAAGTCCACATATTCAAATTCTACAATGTAACTTGAAATATTTTAAAACTCTAACCGCGATCCAACTTTTATTAATGACAAAACTAGTTACATACTAATTTCCCTTGTTGTATATTTAAAAGTGAATCTGCATTAGTAATCTTATCAATTTAATTGATTTGAAATCCATTAGTTGGATATGTAAGTAAAGTCTAAAATTGTGAGGTCTAATCAAAATGTCTAGGTACTAAGATTCAAATATTACCAATGGATATTAAGATGATTCATGAGCCTAAATTGAGGGATAAATCTAGAAATATTTCTCAAGTAAGGATGATACGTACATTTAGGTAAAATGTAATATAATTGGAGACTAATTTATATATGAACACTTTGATAATTAAATCAAAATGACTAACTAGGATTTTGAATGAAGGACTTTGCATATATAATTAAGATTAGTAGAAATCAACTATTGTAACTAAACACAGATTTAGTAATAAAATCTAGATTGATACACTCTCCACCCCTTAAAGTAGTTCATCTTAAAAATCATCACATCCATGGTCTAGTCTAGTACACCACTCCACCCCTAAAGGGATTAAAAAAAAGTCTAAATAAACATGTCAACTACATTTTAGTGCCCTTCAATTTTCTTAGCCATTACCCTACACCAAGCTCTAGGTTTCTATTCTAGGGTTTTGTCATACCTTCTTGATTGTGACTTAGATCAAGAAATCATCAATAAAATTCCACAAAATCTATTTTCTTGATACATTTAGTAATATAATGAAAATAACTTTTGATGGAAATTTTTTTAATGTAAAACTAAAAATTGCCAAAATCAATATGAGAATCAAGTCACAATCACCTTACGTTTACATTCCAATTACTGCTACCCCATCATCCCATCTACTTGACACATTTTGGGAATATTGATCTCTATAAAACATTAAGAGTCACCTAAACACTTAATGATGACCGATCCACATAATTCCTCTAGGGTCATGTATATATTTCTAGGTTTAAGAAACTATATTATGAATATAAAAATTTTGTGTTACACCAAAAAATTATTAGATAGACAGTAGATGTCATAGCCAAGCTTAGAACTTTATCAAACTTTATGTAATTTTGGTGTCACCAATCTTTATGTGACATTTTATTGGGTCAAAATTTTAGTTACAGTTCATTTTTATTTGTACATTTTCAGTGGGTAGGTTTTACATCAATATGATGCTTAGTTCAAAATAAACTATCCAAATTTTTATATATCTCATAAAAATGGGGGTTTCAAAAATATAGAGATCCCAATAGTATCACATTTTTCTATTTAATTATCTTTTTATGGATTGGGTTGCAATTTTAAATCTAGTTTTTTACATCTTTCGATATTCGATTCACAACTTTTCATTTTTAGTTTTGCAAATACCATAATTACACATATAGAAGGAGAACCCATTAGTTAACTTTAAACTCATCATGTTTTTAGGGGTATTTGTGTCAAAATTATCATGAGGTAAAATTTTATTCCAAAGTTGATATGGGTGCTTAATTATAAATTGGACAAGATTTCAATTACTTTTCCTTTTAGTTTTTTTTTTGTCCTCAATTTTCATCATTTGTATATAATGTGAAATTTTTTCAAGTAGCATGATTTTGCAGATACAAAGTTTCTCAAGAGTTGTAGTTACACAGATATAAGGAAAAATACTAGTTGTGTCTTAGATTTCAAAATTTCCAAATGATTATCTCAATGGGTTATTTTGGTTAAATTTATTGTGACATACACTTACTTACTAGATATGTTGTGTACATGTGATATTGCATTTTTCAGATCTATATAGCCTTTTTATCACAACATAATTCTTCCCTATATATGTTAACATGTAATTATTTCCTATGTTAGTGATGATTGTATACAACGTTTTTTCTTATTTAAATTGAGTTGAATATTTTATTCAAATAGTATGGTTTTCGCCAAATGGTTTAGGAGTAATTATGCCAGAACCTTCATTAAACATCCATAGACACCTCAACTCATTCCACTTACATGGTGATGAATTATTCTCACATAATTTATAAATATGAAGTAAATTTTCTATGTTACATCAGACTCAAATATTTTGTAAGATTACAAACAGTTATCAAATGTTCTTATACATACATGGAACTTACCATGCTATGATATTTATTTATTTTATATTTTTTTCATTTGCAATTACTTGTGGTTGTGCTAAACTATTGAGAAACTCTGGTCCACTCTAACTATTCTTATGTATATAATGGTGATTTTAATGTTCCAAGGGCCTCAATGTAAATCTAGATACATGTATCTTAAATAATTCTTCCTCAATAATATCACCATGTAAATATATACCTAGGGTAGTAGACGAGCTAGGTATGTTTCATGACTTTCTATGGTAAGGTACATATCTCACATCGTAGGCTCTTAGTGTTTCCTACTTGTAGTCTAGGTATATCTTAATAATTGGGCCAATGATACTAGGTTTGCCATCAACTCTTTTTCCAAGTACCAACTCCTTCATTTTCACCCCTAACTAACCCTAATTTTCTGGGATATGCATGAGTGTCAATTGTTTATAGCTCTAGTGCCATGTTGTAAAGACCAAATCTTTATGATCAAATATTTACAAAATTATATCAAAAATTATAAGCAAATCATTTTACAACTCGTGCTTTACATCAGAGTCATGAAAACATATTCATTCGAGAAAATTAAAAAATAGGAATGAGTCATATCTACTCTACAACAGGGGATAACTCTTACAGGTCTTTTCTTGGTCTTCTTTGTACCACATGTCTATGAATTTTTCGATGGTAACAGAACCACACATGGACCTGAAGAAGGAAAACATGGGTCAGTATGGCCCGTACAAATTTTATATCTTGAAAGTAAAAGTATGAACCTATCTACAAGTATTTGCATGAACAGATGCAAGAGTTAAATAATGTAGGCAAGTATCAATCAAAATAATGGGTTTTCAAATTCAATAGGATTCAACATCAAATTCTAAGACTAGCAGTTCAAATTTCAAACCCATAGCACATGTCAATGTCTAATTGTTAGAGAATCCATGTGTTCTCTCCTAAGAATAATGGCACACACCAAATAAGATTTTTAGTATATTGAGGAACCCTATGTCCTTTAACTCTATGCAGAGGCATGGAAGCATAATTCCACTAAACTAATGGCACTAGCCTACCCTTTTTTAATGTTTAAATAGCGTGCTACTACTTTTAGAATTTATTTATTGGTGTCCTTTCAAGGAGGAAGGTCTAACTTTTATAACAAATTCAGTCCAACCAAGCTATCTACTATGAATGATTTCAAGAGCAAATTATAATTTCCAAAAGTAATAGAAATTATATACCTTTGAATAAAAGTATTTAAAATTATTATCTCCAACTATTCAAATCTAAAAATTCAATCAAAATAGAGAGATCTACAAATGTAGAGAAATATTAGTTGCTATTGGCTTGGAATCAATTGGTATTCAATTTTTATTTTGTTATTCATGACTAGGGTTTTCCATATAGGAGTGCTATTCATAATTTCCACTATTCTCATTTCTAGATAGGTTATATATATAATCAATATTATATACTCAATTGTGATATCACATTTCCTCCAAATTGGATCTTATATTAACTTATACTTCTTCTTTTTTATTAGACTTGAAGGTGTTCCTTTACTAATATAGCCATACTAAGAATATATATAGGTTTTTAATTATACATACAATCAAATGTGAATAGACAAATAATTTTCATTATATTTAAGGGTAAATCAATATGGATATATCATGTCACCTGAAGGTGCAAGAATAAGTCATAGTATAACCCTTTAACAATTTATTCCAATTAGGTTTTGTACTTATATATTTCCAAAATCAATATTGCATTCACACCCATTTATATATATGCCTACATAGGGTTTAAGTTCCATATACATCCATATGGGAATGCATAACTAATACTAATTTTACATATAGGTAAACTAATATTTAACATGCTTAAGTCAATTAGATGTTCATATGCATCATATACTCTAATTATTATCTAATATTGTATTTAACAGAGACATATTAACTGGTTTCAATAAAATAATAACGGTACATGAATTTTGTACTTATTATAATGCCACCTTTAATACTCCATTGTGTGCAAATATAAATATTAGGATGGTCAAACAAGTGACCTAAATCATAATTGTGACTACTACATATATCATGGACACTCTGATTATCATTTCATCTAATTTCAATTTTTTATTTCTTTTCCATTGTGAGAACATTGACATATATATATATATATATATATATATATATATATATATATATATATATATATAAAGAGAGAGAGAGAGTCAGGCTAGAATATACTCGAGTGTATTCAGAGCAGAATACACTCGAGTGTATTTAGAACAGAATACACTCAAGTAATTTTTCATGATGCAATATATTTTTTAAAATCTAATCCATTGATCTTCTTAAACATATTGTGAATAGCTCATATGCAAAATTTGAGCACATTTGGACATGTATTCCGCTCTGGATACACTCGAGTGTATTCTAGCCTGACTCTATATATATAGAGTCAGGCTAGAATACACTCGAGTGTATCCGGAGCGGAATACACTCAAGTAGTTTTTCATGATGTAATTTTTTTTTTGAAAATTTAATCCATTGATCTTCTTAAACATCTCGTGAACAACTCATACGCAAAATTTCAGCACATTTGGATATGTATAACTCATGTTATGAAGACCGCAAAAATTATGCATTTCAAATTAGTTTTGTACGTCGATTTTGTTTCCCTTGGATGAGTGACTTACACTCATTCAAATGGGCTCAAAATTTGTATGTAGCCTAGTTATAGTATGACGGTGAAGATCAATGGTTTACATTTTGCAAAAAATAGTCTTAATATGCAAACACACTTGAGTGTATTCGTACGATCTGTACACTCGAGTGTATTCTAGCTTGACTCTCTCTCTCTCTCTCTCTCTCTCTCTCTATATATATATATATATATATATATATATATATATATATATATATATATATATATACTAGTATACGAACGTGCAAGGCACGTAAACTATATACCAAGTGAAGAAAAATAGTTATAGTCATTACTTCTATAAAAAAATAAATTTATAGTTGTTATGGTTTATAGAAATATATTTAATGTCTTATATGATTTATGTTGGCAATTAAATGGAAAAAATGCTAACACGATAGAACTCCTTGAAGTAATTTATATTGTAGTTTAAATTTAATCTTTGTGCAAAGAAGTAAAAAATGTGAATAAATCTTAATGAACTATCATAATACAAATCCTCACATGTTGGTCATTGAAAACTTGGCTGCCATGAGTATACCAATTTTCTCACACTCACACAATTGATTTCAATTTCATTGCATCAATTGCAACGAAGAAATCTTGAATCATACATGTTTTGAATTTTAGGATGTTAGTATGAATAATCTCATGAATTACTTTAAAAATTTATTACAATTTCATAATATATTTTGGTCAAATTTTTTATATATCACCACTTGACACTACATGTACATTTTCTTTATCTTTTATCTCATATTTTACTTAACTGTGCCACCATTTTTTGTTGCCTACATCATTTATCTGAACACAACCTTATATTCTAATGTTTGTTGAAATAAAATTCATTCAATTCTATCAAGAGATTTATTCATCTCATGTGTAGTTTTAATAAAAATTTAACCCACATCTCTTAAAATAAAAAAAAATGTCAAGTTGCATTAGCAACATACATACATTGAATAAAAAGTTGTTTGTATAACATCATAATCTATTATACTAACAAATCAATAGTATCTTATTATTTCCTTAATTAGTTTTGTAACATTAATCCTCCATTGGAAAAATTTAGAAGAGTTGTATGGTCATGCATACTACTAACATGGGATATGTGACCTTGTAAGATTTCGATATTGCCTTCTGATCATACTAGTTTCACATGATAATATAACTGGAATTTCTTCTTAAATATTTATAATGGATTTCATAAAAATACAGTTACTTTTGGATAATGTTTTATGTATGACATCAAGACTCCAACAAAAAAGTGTGAATATGTTTTTGACTGCATGATGACGAGAATAATGTATCTACAATTTTCATAAATCCAATATAAATTACTTCACATAATTACAATACATAAATAAAGAATACTTATATTAGTTGAATGCTTGTTTTGAGTGGACAAAATAGTTTTGTGGTGTAATTTTCTAATATATAGGAAAGATAATTTCAAATAATAGTTGAAGGTATGTACCAGTAAAACATTTTTGTAAGAAATGTAGCCCTAGATTATTGTTTTAAGTAGATAGTTCTACCATAAGAGTTTCAATCTTAAAATTAATGAACAAAATCAATTTTCTTATAAAATTATTTTACCATTCCTCGATTAAAATCATTGTATCCACACCCGATTACATGGGGTTTCAAGCATCTCCCTGATTAAAAGGTAGACCATGATAGATCATCTTTGCATCATCATACATTGCATCCTCATGTATCATATCGTGCCAAATAACTTGGGCCATTCATCCTTTGACAATGAATAGGTGCCTTTATAGAAACCACATATGGATCGTGTACCTAATCTTGTCACCACATGCAAGGAGACTACGATCAAGGATTTTCTTCAAACTTGTTTTCTCTCCTTCGCATGTATGTATGTCATCCCTAAGTTTATAATATTTTGAGGTGGTGGAATGAATACCATCCCCATTTTGAAAAATACCAATTTACATGTAAAATAGAGCGATGAGGAAATAAATTTCATGTACAAAATATTCTTTTTGTGGTGTAAAAATCAAATGCCAACAATAAATCAGTATTACTCTACAACAATTTGCAATTTAGTGTTAAATATCTCTTGAAAAAAGCTAGCTTTTGAATAAAAAACACTTTACAAGGTCCTAAAAGATGAAAGCATGGGGTGTCACAACAATATTAGCACTTGTAGAAAGTGAATATATAGTATGACATTCGTATGCACTCCACTTGATATATTGCATATAAAGATGTTGTTAATGAAATTATGAACACTAAAATATTGTTTTCATGTAATAGTTTCACTTTATTTGGTGTATATGATGACAACCTTCACACTATTAAGAAATAAATATGATATGTTGAAATCTTATTTACATTTTGTTTAACTGTCACGTGGGGAGTCCAAATCTACCTAAAGGATGCAATCGTGATACTATTGGAGATAATGAAAGATAAAGAGGATTCTTCCTGAGATATTAGAAAGTGAAAAAATAAATGATAATCATGTGTAATGACAAAAAAAAAGTCTGATCATGTATTACTTATCTAGTTTGGATTTGGTCCAAGATACACCTTACTTCTTTGTGCATATTTTTATGTAAAGAATATCCATATTTACAAAATAATAATACCATATAACTAAAATGCTAAAAAATCAATCCATTTGCCAACCTATATAAAATACCACATTAATGCTAACATTCAAGGTAAAAGGTTCTATTTTGTCTCTTAGTAAGAATCTACATAAATTTATTGTTAATAGTACACATTCTATAATTACATTCCTAGCAAATGAACACGGATGAGCATTGATGCTAAATGGTAACATAATATTAAACACTTGAATAGTGAGATATTAAGAGATATTCATTCTAAAATGAAGTTCGAAAGTATATTCAAAGAAAAATAGTTTAACTAATCTATTATCTTACCATACTAAGCACGAACGATAAACCACTCGTCTCCGTCCTTAAGGAATAAGCACATGAGATTCTTGGACGATTGGGGTTTCCCCACTACATGAGTCTCAGTCAGATTGGATGTCCGCCCGCATGCTCTATGCCAACCCTACCGAGGTGGACGGCTGCCACCGCATGAAAGGACAGACCACGAGGATATGAGAATCTCTACACTGCTGCTTCTTGCTATCTGTTTCTCTATCGGTAGCGGAAGCCCCAAGACTGCAGCCATGGTGGCAACGAAGAAAATGAGGAAGGCTCAGGAGTACATCAACAACAAGCTCGCTTTTCTGATGAAGAGCGGGAAGTACACTCTTGCGCAAGACTGTTCTCAGGACGATCTGTACCTCCAAATCAAAGTTGATCATCGTTGCAAACAATTGCCCACCTCTTCGCAAGTCTGAAATCAAGTACTAAGCCATGCTTGCAAAGATTGGAGTGCACCACTTTAACGGAAATAATATTGATTTTGGAATTGATTATGGAAAATATTACAGATTTGCTGCCTCAGAATCATTGATGAAGGGATTCTGGTATTATCAAGAGTGCTCGTGTCTAGAATGCTAACTTTTAGGTTATAGCTAATTCTATATCATATTACAGTCAGGTCCTTTCGTATACTCTGCCATGGATGTTTCTTACTACCAAATATCGTGTATCCCAATTTTTGAGTCGTGGAAGATGTTTTTCACATGTTGGGAGATATTTCTTGTCATGTTTCAAGATGTTGGCAACATATATTCTGGTTTGTGCTGGTGTTGGAAAAAAAAGATATGAGAAAAAATAGGGGTTTGACGAGGAAGATGAGAATCATGCGAACAAAACGTGAAGGATTGACAATGTATATCTTCTAGCGTTATGTCTTTCTTAACAAGAATCTGCATAGGGGTTGTGTCCTCTTCCTTTACTTGCTGCTGGAGAAATCAACATTGTTTTTTCAATCACAATCCCGACTTCAAGGTCACCTGATGTGGACAAACGTCAATCCCGTGGCCGCGGTCAAGATTGGAGGCTTAGTAGTGACAACAACATGATGTATTTCCCACTAATGAAGGCATGAAGACATAATTGACTGTGGTGTGAATCTACAACAGTTTCTAGCATATGTTCAAATCTCTCCAGGTATTATAGTTTTACATCGTTCCTTGCTATCCATTCATCCCTTAAAATATATAATTTTTTTTTTCTTTAGTTAATGAGCTATGTGTGATTGTTAATACTAAAACTGTTATATTTGACAATTGCTAATGTCTTTGGTATCAAGTTGATGAACACAGATGACAACTCTGGTATTATACGACCCTATTATTTTTACTTTAGAACGTATGCCATTTCAAGTCTGCCTACAAACACAACCGAATTTAAGAGGAAAGTCCAAGAACTCTCATATGCCATCACCCAGAACATATGGAACTTTGTTGCATGGAGGAGGTTTATACATGACAACATTATTTTGTCTTCTTATCATACCAATAAGCTCCGATCTCTCCCAGATTTTTCAAATCAATTTGAAGTGGATTGAAGAGATCTTACAAGCATCTATGTGCATCACCTTAAAATTCACTCCGATTTGTCTTGTTTATCAAGGTCAATCATTGAATATTCTTTTTATATACTCCCACACAAGATGTTATGAAACCATTTTTGATGATATAACGCATGTTTTACTTTTCTACTTTCCAACAATAATTGTGTTCAAGACAAACACTATAAGGTCGTAGTGGCATCTATTGTTTCCAAAGGAAGCGATCGTCTGTTTAAACTCATTTTTAAGCATGCACTTCTTTCTATTTAAGCTTGTGGTTGCCTCAAAACTGGAATTACTTTATAGAACTTTTACAAATGTGAACTGTCCAATGTACTTTTTATAGTACTAAAATCTCTAATTACAACATGATATTATATAACATAAAATTGTGACGAAAAGAATAAAAAATCTAACACTACATGACCCTATGTTTGTCAACATGATCATTACTTGGATACATTTGCTAATGCCATATGACAAAGTATGTCTGTATTCTACTCATTGGGTATTGTTTCTATGTGTGCCTTTTCTAAACACCACAAGTCTACCCTACAAAATATTTTCTTTTTTCTAGATATCCATTATGACCGCGTTCCAGATTATATACTAGGTATATGTTTATCCTCAAATGCTAACTCAAATATGCACATTCACAAACTCCAAACATCTTCTCTATTTAGACATATTGTTTTCAGCCGTAGAATTATGAGATACTTTAATTTATAACTTTTTTCATTTACACGTTGGCTCCATGTATTCTACATAAGTCATATTTCAAATGTTACACATATATTATACTCATGTACTACTTTTTCTTTGCCAAGACCTTTCGTCATTCTCACCATGAAAATAAGGACATATTGAGTTAAAATCTTAACTACCAATGATATGGATTTAAAGAACTATGCAAACCCACTTAATTTTGTTTACAAACTCAAGTATTAGATTTTCCCACTTAATTATTTCGTTGTGTAGGCTTATACATTTGATTAAAAGTGGTATATAGAATTTCTCAAATAGCATTGGTCCCATCAAAATCATTAATGTATCATAAAAAAATATTTTATGTGAAGATATAGAGTAAAAAATGTTATTGAGATCAGACCCGCATGTTTTCACTACATTACTACAAAAGTTTTAAATTCACTTGTAATGCAATGTCTATTTAGATACCCTTGCATTGCATTATTATTTTTTGTCTAACAAGAAATCACTTGGTTGGTGAATAACTTTATATGTGAATAGAGGATCTAGATTTATATTTTAGTGTCAATAATATTTGGGATCTCATGTTGCCCACATTGATTTGTAAATCATAAAATATTTATTTTAGAGATTTATTATATTGAGAACAATTTGTTCGCTTCTATCATTTTGATACATGCTATTTTTCATTAATATACTCATTCTTTCATTTTGACAAACATTTCTCATTCTTTAAATGTATAATAAGTGAACTGTACATGCTCTATCTATATTAAAAAAAAACTCTATTGTACTAACCTTCTAAAGATCAAACAATTTCGACTTCCTTTCTATGCAGTGTCGATTATTGATTAATGGTTGGATGTACTAGGAAATTGATTACTCGAGAACACTTGACAATATAAATGTAATTAAATTACCAAAATGGATATCACAATAACAATTATGAATATAATAAATTGTCCTCATGAAACTAACAATTTGTTTAACTGACAACGACAATTATCCCTGTAGAAACTTGTTTGTTCATTTGTATATTTTTCAGCCATTACATTTTTTTCCAAGCATAATTCAATAGTATTATGTTTTCATGATAAAAAATATTCTTTAATCAAGGAAGACAAATCTAACTAGATTTATGATGGTGTGTCATTCAACATTGGTAACCATAACTAACATGGTTGGAGTGGACAAAAAAGTAGATGAACTATAACTTACAAAAATTAGGCATTCTATTTAAGGAAAGTCCTTGTCTAACTCCTAGAGACTCACTAGGATTTTTGTGTGGTGTGAATTACACTACATTAATTTTTGCAAAAAGCATATTATGGAATAAGATTATTCAAAATGTGACACATCAAGTTATTCTTCTCCTATCAAATTTCTAAGTTCTACTCATTCCTATAAATCATCACCAACTATGTAACATAGTATTCTCTAAAATGATGTTTGATTTTTGTTCACTCATTGTCCACTAACCATGATTGTTGATTACTTACTAGATTGTGATCCCATTTGAAATTATAAAAAAATTCTAGACAATTTAAAAGTTTATACATATATGTAAAAAAGAGAAAAATTTATTCTTCTATCCACACAATCTATAGCAGATGCCAGATACTCACTCAGAAGGTATTAAATTTTGAATTCTCATCCTTTGATTGAAATCAGGGTTCCTTCTTTGGAAACACCTAGAATTTATGACCATTCTATCCCGTTCTTATTTAAGAATTTATATATATATATACTTATATATGGACGTATATGCATATATGTATATGCATATACCAATAATTTTTCCACTTCACTAAAACTTTCATATGAAATTATAGGATATCTTTACTTCATGCATGAGTTCATTAAATTGTTATTTATTTACATTTTTTTTATTTAAGACGTGATATTCATTTAAGCATCTTCATGTCAAAAAGTAGTAGTTCTAGATAATTAAATATTGTTATTTACCTTATTATATATCAGATAAAAAAGTTCAAAAATGTAGTACTTATAGTTGAACATTTTGGAATATTATTTCCATTTATTAACTTACTTATGCTAGCACCAATGCATACGTTATGGGTCGTCTATGAAATGCAAAAATTGACGACATCCCTATTTTTAGGAGCTTGTGAAGAACAATGCCAAAGATAAAATATACTCAAAACTATATGAACGATTGATATTAATAACAATAATAAATAGTGATATATATTCATATCGAGACATCGAGCCATATATTTTTATAAATGTGTATAGTATAGTAAATTGATTCATTTGTGCATGCATGTATACTTTACATAGTAACTACTTTTTTAAATGTCATCCACTTCAATAATAATATTGTTATGGAAGGCCTTATATGTTGTTTTTCTTTGAATTCATGTTTGTTACAATATATATTTCTCTTTTATATATGGACCTCTCTATAATTCTTTCAGTATTATATATATGAGGGTGCACACATTGTGCAACCCTAAGCTCTCCAAATCTCATTGTTTTTCACATGGTATCAGAGCGGGACGATCCACCTTAAACCTAATCCCTATCTCCACCAACCCTAGCCGCCACCACACTCTGAAATCTCCTATTTTTTCGCCGCTACAGTACCACCGCCGCTGCTACAGTACCGCCGCCGCTACCGATCGCCGTCCACCCCTCCGCAGCCCTCCATCCACCTCTAATCCCCTAATAAACTCCATCCTTGTGGCCTAATCCACCACAGGACCCTCCGTCTAGCTCTGTTTCTCTTTCCGAAATCTCCGGACAGCCTCGGTAACTTTCCAGTTCTGGCATGTTGACGGCGTAACGGGCTTCATCCTCTCTGTCTACCTGCGCCTCATGGTGGAGTGATTGATCCTCCATGTTGGCGTAGGTTTTTTCTCTTCATTTGCTACCCCTACGTGGTTTTTTTTTTAAGATCCATGCGTGGATCTTCTACCTTCTATTACTAGTCCATGTGTTGGATTTCTGCCTCTGACTACTGACTACTCCTACCTGTGCCTGCTTGCCTGTGCCTTCCTTCCTGACTGTTCTCATGGCGTCTTCCGGAGATGACTTATGGAGAGACTCGCGCCGTCAAGTTACCACTGTTAAACTTGACGGGCGTAATTACCAGCTTTGGGTGTGCTCCTTTGTGATATATGCCAAATCATAAGGGAAGTACTCTCATCTGATTCGCACTGGTCCGCCTCGGCCTGCAGCGAACGCGGATGAAAAAATGTCAAAACTTTTGATGATTGAGTCCATGAAGACTCGACTGTGATGACATGGATTCTCAATAGTGTCGTTGAGAAGATCATTGTTACTTTACTTAGGCTACCTACGGCGAAACAGATGTGGGATCAGCTCGCCAGTACCTACTCTCACAGTCAGAATCTCAAGAAGGTCTTCGACATAACCAAGCAACTGGGGCGACTCCAATTCACGGGATCTGACATCTCTGACTACTTCTCCACCTTCATCGGTCTGTTGGGTGAGTTGGAGACTTACCACCCGCTGTCTACTGATCTGGGGACTATGCAAAAACAATGGGTGGAACTACAGCTGATACAGTTTCTGAGTGGCTTGCCAGAATCCTATGTTGGCGTTGTGGATCAGATCTTAACGAGTGATCCACTCCCTACTTTGCAGAGTGCCTACCAGCGTCTCCAGCACCTTTCTTCATCAACATCGTCTCCTGAGACTGGAGATTCTACTTCCCTGGCTGCTTGGGTCGGGCGTGGCCATGGTCGTGACCGTGGTCGTTCCACTGATGGTCGTCCTCCCCTGGGTGTAGGATGGGGACGTGGACCTGGTACTGGACGAGGAGCCCCTCCTGCTACCTCGTCTCCTGCTGCTGCGCGTCCTCAGCAAGGACAGCGTGTGTGTACCTTCTGTGGCCGGTCTAACCATATTGAAGAAAAGTGCTGGGAAAAGTACGGTAAACCGGCTTGGGCCAATGTTGCTGTAGATTCATCGTCTACTGCTTCTGATGCTGTTACTCCGATGCCTGAGCCAGCGACTGAGGGAGTGACCACAGACTACATTCGTGCTGAGGTGGAACACCTCCTTCTTGAGCGTGCTGGCTCTTCGACTGCTGCTTCTACTAGTGGAGCACATGCTGCATACTCTGGTTATGATACTACATTCCTGAGTTCCTCCTCACCTTCTACTTCTGGTAATACCAAATGATTGATAGATTCTGGTGCCTCTGCACATATATTTTGACAATAGATCTTTGTTTAAAACTCTATCTAAACCTGTCTGTAACTCTTCTGTTATGCTAGTTGATGGCTCAAAGTCTTCGGTCTTTGGAGTCGGTGATATTGTTTCTCAGTTTTGGCTCAAATCTGCCTTATATGTGCCTAGATTTCCTCTGAACTTACTATCAGTCAACAAAATTTTATGAAGTTTGAACTGTAGCCTGACTTTTGTTCCTGGTTCATGTGTTTTTCAGGACCTTCACATGAGGACGAAGATTGGTGGGGGGTATGAAGGTGTTGATGGACTCTACTACTTAGACCCGTTACCGCGATCAGAGAAAGCTGATATGGTATCTGCTTTATCAGCTTCTGTTTCTACACTGCAGTGTCACTACAGGCTGGGACATCCATCGTCAGAGAAGCTGCGCCACTTAGTTTCTGATATTGGCAGTTGTAATTTTCAGTGTAAATCTTGTCAGCTGGGAAAACAGACTCGTATTGTGTATCCTAGACGTAGTACTGTGAGCAGTAGAAACATTTTTTATTTAGTTCACTCTGATGTATGGGGTCCATGCCATGTACCGAGTTTTTCTGGTTACAAATATTTCATTCTATTTATTGATGACTTTTTTAGGACTACTTGGTTGTTTCTATTAAAAAGTAGGTCCGAAGTGTTGTCTACTATCAAATACTTTTTTGCTGAAATAAAAACGCAGTTTGGTTTGCTGTTAAAGTTTTCCGCACCGATAATGCTTTAGAGTTTGTTAAGCAAGAAGTGGCGGTTTTCTGTAAATCTGTTAGTACGCTCCACCAGACTTCATGTGCCTATACCCCACAACAAAAAGGTGTCACTGAGCGGAAAAATAGACACTTATTAGAAGTTAGCAGGACTATCATGATGCATTCTCATGTGCCCCGCTCCTATTGGCCTGAGGCTATTTTGACTGCGTGTTTTCTGATTAATAGGATGCCATCGTCTGTTATTGGAAATAAGATTCCTATACAGGTTCTGCAACCTGAGACTTCTTTGTTTGTTGTGCCTCCTAGAATTTTTGGGTGTACCTGCTTTGTCAGATTACTTGACCTACTTCTGATAAATTGTCTCCTCGAGCTGCTAAATGCATTTTTCTGGGCTATTCTAGAACTCATAAGGGTTACAAGTGTTATAATCCCAGTACAAGGAAATGGTTTACTAGTAGTGATGTTGTCTTTTTTGAAGATACACCGTATTATTCTTCCGCAGGAGATAGTTTGCAGACAGACATTCTTGCCTCTCCTTTGCCTGTTATTTCTGACTGTGTGCCTGACAGTACTGACACTATGACTACTGAAACTCAAGATCCTCCTCTTATTGTTTTTCAGCGCAGGAATAGAGCACCTTCTACACAAGTACCCCCCCAAGGCAACCAATCTTCTGCTCCAGAAGGTTCTGTTGCACCTGAGGTACACTCTAATCTTGACATACCTATTGCACTTAGAAAGGGTACTCGTTCCTGCACTTCTCATAGCATTGCTCAGTTTGTATCTACTGCTCATCTGAATACTCATTCTAGCAATTTTGTATATGCTTTATATGTTGTGGTTGTACCTAAGAATGTTCAGGATGCATTGAAAAGTACTGCTTGGGCATCTTCTATGAAAGAAGAAATGATTACTCTTACTGACAGAGACACTTGGGAGCTGGTAGATCCACCTCCTCAGTGTAAGAATGTGGGCTGCAGGTGGGTATATGCCGTAAAATATCAACCTGATAGTACGGTTGAGAGGTTGAAAGCACGGTTAGTTGCAAAGGGATATACTCAAACATATGGCATTGATTACTTTGAGACTTTTTCTCCTGTTGCTCGCCTTAACTCTGTCAGGATTCTCCTATCTGTTGATGTGAATCTGAACTGGCCTCTTCTGCAGCTTGATGTGAAAAATGCTTTTCTGTATGGTGACTTGCAGGAAGAAGTGTATATGGAGCAACCTCCTGGGTTTGTTTCTCAGGGGGAGTCTCACAAAGTATGCAGGCTTAAGAAGGCTATCTATGGGCTCAAGCAGAGTCCTCGTGCCTGGTTTGATAAGTTGAGCAGGATCATGATTGATTTTGGTTTTCTGAGGTCACAAGTTGACCACTCTGTGTTCACAAAAAAGACTTCAGCATGTATTACTGTTCTGATTGTATATGTTGATGACATTATTATTTCTGGAAGTGACTCTCTTGGTATTCAGGCTACCAAAGATCATCTGGGCAAGCACTTTGCTACAAAAGATTTGGCCAGACTTCAGTATTTTCTTGGCATTGAGGTCTCTAGAACCTCTAATGCCCTGGTGCTTTCTCAGAGAAAGTATGTTCTTGATATTCTGCAGGAGACTGGTATACTTGGAGCAAGACCTGTGGATACTCCTCTTGATCCCAATGTGAATTGGGATGATGATTCCTCTTTTGTGTTTGCCGATCATAAAAAATTAAGGAGGTTGATTGGTAAATTGATTTATTTAACTGTTACTCGTCCTGATATTGCTACTACAGTGGGTCTTCTTAGTAGGTACCTTGACAAACCCAAACAGTGTCATTGGGATGTTGTATGTCAAGTCCTGAGATACTTTAAAAAGTCGCCTGACAAGGGACTTCATTATAAAAAGAATGGGCACTGTGTTCTTGAAGGGTATTTTGATTCTGATTATGTAGGCAGCAAAGTTGATAGAAAATCTACCTCCGGTTACTGTACTTTTGTAGGAGGCAATCTTGTTACTTGGAGGAGCAAGAAACAGAATGTCGTTGCCAGATCTAGTGCTGAAGCTGAGTATAGGGCCATGGCCCATACTGCCTGTGAGTTACTATGGGTGCGTTCTCTCCTGAAAGAGTTTGGGATTGAGTCTTCTTTGGCCATTCCTATGTACTGTGATAACAGAGCTGCCATCTTCATTGCAAATAATCCTATCTATCATGAGCACACCAAACACATTGAAGTTGACTGCCACTTCATCAGAGAATCTATTCTTGCTGGCAAGATATGCACTCCGTTCACGAGATCAGAAGATCAAGTTGCTGATATCTTCACCAAGCTGTTGGTGAAGAAATAGTTCTGCACACTGATGGACAAGTTGGGCATGATTGACATCTATGCTCCAACTTGAGGGGGAGTGTTACATTATATATTTCCTATTTTACATAGCTTTCTATTTGTTTTGTTATTTCTCTTTTATATATGGACCTCTCTGTAATTCTTTCAGTATTATATATATGAGGGTGCACACATTGTGCAACCCTAAGCTCTCCAAATCTTATTGTTTTTCACAATGTTCATCTTTGATAGTTACTCAAATGATTTGAGTACAATAACCAATTTTGATTATAAAAAAACACATATGAAAATATTTGTAGTAGAAGTGCTAATATACTAGATCTCATTAGGAATGTCATCAAGGAAAATGTTCATAAAAAGTGTATGTGTGAATTTTAAAGAACTATACCACATCAGGAAGAAGAAAAAGAAAATCAAGACACAAAATTTAAATTATATGAATAAAAAACATCAGTATATGTAAAAAAATAGAAAATCATAAACCGCTAAGGTGCGTATTCGAATGATTTTATTTTGATATACTTTTCTTTATTAGCTTAACAATATATCATATTTTATGATATTGTTGAATTCTTTTTGCATTGGTGCCACGTGCTTTTGGCATGTGTATTTACTAGTTATGACCTTAAATAAAGAAACAACAACTTCATAAGATGTTAATGTCATCATGTAAATAATTAGTCTTCCCTAATATATGGTAATCAGAATACAAATACTACATTAAGTTTATATGATCAAATAACTAAGAATCCCATAACTCTCATTCAAAGTGCACATTTCTAGCAAAGGTAGAAGATAATATGTTGACATCATTGAAAATGAGAGATTATTTAGGTTTGGTAAATGAAGTAGAATTTTACATTATTAACCTACTATGTTCGACCATTATTCTTGGTCATCCAACCATCCTTTCAATTCTTTATATATCACATGATAGTAAGACACACGTCAAACACACTATAAATTTAATGGTAAATTCTTTATTTATATATATTCATTTCCTACTATAAACAATATCCATTTATCCAATAATGAAATATATTTACCTTACCTATAAACTTATTCTTTGCGAGCTTGTGGAAACTACCAATATTACATGGTATTCACACCATGCTCAATACCTTTGTTTTTATACTTAATGTGACTGCATTACATATATTCTCGTATGTAAAGAAATTATCTTTTCTTAGTAGGTGAAGATATGTTTTTCTACTCAATAAGTCCGAACACAATTATTTTTCTAGGTTCAATATTTTAAATTTGTCTACAATTTCAAACAAATTGAGAATGAAAGAAAATATTATCTTTTATAATATAACAACAAGACAAAATAGTTGATTTTCGTTGAGATGTGTTGACTGGTTATATGGAAAGAAAGAAATCTAACAGTCACCGTTTTGAGTTTGAAAATGAAATGACCACTCATTTTCTATTGGAAACCTCAAATATGGATGGAAATGGATGGATACAAGCCTTAACAAATCCAAAATAAAATATACAAATAAGGGAGAACAAAAAATTAAATAATTTACATAATATCACAACTAAAAAGTTTTAGTAACATAATAATCGTTTGTGCTACAAATATTTATCAATGAATCCTATACTAAGTCTATAGCCCTAACATCAACACTAAGTATATAACCCAAACTTCAACAAAAGCTTTTGCATGATATCATGAAGATTCTCCTACATATTTTGACAAAACTACATATACCCAATAGTCCAAATAAATAGAAATATAAGGATCTCTTCTTTGAGAAAGAGAAGAAAAAATTATATACAACAATGCCATATGTTAACCCTTATGTGAAAATGTTATTCTTGCTATAAGTGAATGTACAGTACCTGATGAATGGAAGGGAGGGGAAGGAAGGGAAAAGGTTTGAGCTATTTGGTTGAAAAAAGAGATCGGGACTGGAGGGAAACAAATTAAGTATAATTTTATCGACTTCTCATCCATTCTCTCCCTCAATCAGAGTGGAGACAAGGGAAATGAAAGGATTTGACGCGAAATATATTAGAAAGGTCCAAAAAATATAAAATTTGAGAGAAAATAAAAATAATATGATGGGAAAAAATAGTATATGACATATATAAATTTAACATAGAATGACACATCGAATGTTGGATAAGTACATAAACAATTTTGAGGATCTTTTTTTTTGGAAAAATAAAAATAAATAAAAAGAAACAAAATATTTTTTCAAACATTAGGAAACTTAAAATTTAATTTGTTATTAAGAAAGTTGAAAATTTGATATTAATATACAAACATAAAAAATAATAAAAGAAAATAATACAAAAAATATTGTGGATTATGGTGGAAAGTAGTAAAATACATGGAGAAATCTTTTTGTTGTAAATATAAAAATATGAAGGAACGACTTCATAACCTCTATGAATACTTAAAAAATCGTATTCTCATTTTTTAGAAAATAAGTTCTTGTGTCAGATTTCCAACACATATCAAATAGAACCACATTATGCTTTCAAGTACATTTTTATTTAATATTTGGATTTATAGGCATTGTCATTCTGAAAGCGTTGACAATCTTGTTAGTTGTTCGTACTTCTATAAAGATATTTTTCTATAATATTATATGTGAATATATTATAATATATAAAGAAAAATTTATATTACCGATGTTTCACGTTATTACAATTTTTCTATATTTACTTTGTTTTTCATGTTTTGTTTCTTCTTCCTCCCGTTCCAAGTAAACACACTAATATAAGTGCATCCTCCCTTCCCATCTCTTTCCTTCACTGTGTACCAAACATATTGTAAAAGGATAGTTCTAATGCCTTTGTAATCATAAGCGAAGGTACAGTCGGCTCAAAATTAGTGACAAATTAAATTTCTCGACTTCGATTAAAACAGGATGTAGTGCAGATTAATTTGTTACCTCAAAGATGGCATACTCCACCAATAATCTTAAACAATAGTATACTTTATGCTCACCACTTTGTTTGGTAGAATAAACGGACATGCATTTAGTGTGTATGCAAGACCATTCCTTTATCCGACTTTACAACGCTAATAAATTTTTTTAATCTAAATTAGGTACAAGAAATCAATGCATGCAACATGTTATTTTAAGACACCATTCCCAAAAGTAAGGACAATGCAAATCACATAATTTCTATTGCAAACCTGTATCTCTGATTGCTTCCCGCCAAGCTTCTTATCTATTTCTTTCTCCAGATGTCAACTTGGACCTGATCATTGTCCTCGATCCCACCTGGTACATCCGTCTCCTTCCACCATGTCTGAGTTTGACCGGACATTCTATGAATTAGAGGATACCGCAACATCAGAGCCATAGAAACGTCGAGGATGACAAGAAGGTCAAAAAGAAAAAGTTAAGGTATCAGGAACACACTTCTAGGACTCATGATGCTAGGATTCATGATGTTCAAAATTTCAGCCATAGTGCTGCCCACTCTGGCTCCAACATAACAATATAGACTTGGACGCAGCCTGAAGTAGAGATCTTCATGGAAAATGATGCTAGACTGGATGGAACGGCCCAATTCATTCTCAGCCACCTGCAAAATTCTATAGTCTGGCTGCAGAGATATCATATCCGAATTGGTATGGTATCCTGGATAAATATGCACTGGGTAGCTGTTCATCATCGTCGTATGCACTGGGTAGCCGTTCATCATCGTCGTCAACCTCAACAGCCGCATGTCCGAGTTATATTTTCATTAAACCGTAAAGGAAGATAATCCTAATACATCTCGTGAGGTAAAGGATCGATCATGTGCAAATTAAGACCACTCTCTACTTTCCTTTACAATGACGAGTTTCAATGTAATAACGCAATACTTAAATAACGTCTGATAATGAGGAGAAACACAAAGCTAAATGCAGTCTATCTTTCTGACGCATCATTTTTCTTCTTTAAATGCGATTACCGGATACTTAAAAAATTGTTATAATGCCGTAACGCCAACCACGGCTAATTATAACAAGAAACGTTAAGCTAAACGAGTCCAGCTTTCTCACGGTGACGTTTTTCTTCTTTCGGAATCAAACTATGATTACAACAAAGGAGTCCAATCAACAAAGGGAAGGGTCTTGGACGGAAACAAGTAGTAACATTTAGTATGATATATATATATATATATATATATATATATATATATATATATATATATATATATATATATATATATATGGGTCCATCTTTATTGTCCGCGCGGGTAGCTACCCGCCCACCCTTCCGATCATATTTTTTCAAAAAAAAAAATTCGAAATTGTAGAGGACTATTTTGTCTACCTCTCTAAAAAAATTGAGCCAAAAATAATATCATTTGCCCCTCGAAAATTAAAAAATCCGTCCTTATATATATCTGCTGTATATTTTGTACAGAATTATTTTTTTGCCAGCAGAGTTACTTTTTTGACACCATAGTTATTTTTTTTACAGTTACTTTCTTAGCTAAGAGAGTTACTTTTTTGGCTGCAGGGTAGCGAAAATCCATGCTACCCGCGCGGGCAATGAATGAACACCCTATATATATATATATATATATATATATATATATATATATATATATATATATATATATATATATATATATATATATATATATATATATATATATATATATATATATGGTTTTGGTTACATGGTCGTGGATTCTAGATAACTTTTAGATTAAGACTTCTAATCACGATAATATAGGACGTTTATTATTATTTCTTATAGTCGTTAGGTTCCTACATTTATGAAATATACGGAGATAAATGAATACTACTCTCCGAACGTTACTTGGAGAACTCATTCTGATTGATCGTGTTCTGGAGGCAGCTATCATGAGGAAGGAGATCTGCGTGCATTCCAATCCTCAAAACCTTTGCAATCTTAGTGAAGGAGGAATATGGGGGTCCAAGAGGTTGGTTTCAGATTCATGCTTCTTAGTAAGAAGGATTCAGCTCAGATGACAAGGATCCTCGATTGTATGTGTCATTTCTACCGATGTCTATTTTATTGGAGACGGCTTATAGAAACTTTATAGGATTCAATAAGATTGTGTTATAGTGGACAATTTGTGTTTCTCTCTCTTTAATTTTTCTAGGGGATTGGGTTTTTAAGATGAGTAAAAAGGAGATAATGCATTGTGATTGGTTCTCCTATACAAAAAGTATATGACTCTGCATATACTACTGGCTTGCAATGGCCAGCCTTGCTTTTGTTACACGTAGGTCCTAGCTAGGTTTGCATGAGTGATGTGTGGGCACTGCGCACGTTTGTATGTGTGCTTCTATGTTTCTATCTGAACGTGCATAGTTGTACATGTGCATGCATAATACATGTGGTTGCTCGAGTCTATCCATCATTTGTGCATGTATAATCTCTTAGTCAAGAAACATGATAATATATAGATTTGCAGTCACATGACGACTTCATATATAGTGATATACCCATACATTATTATATAATTGTTGTTAATATTTATTATTGTCGTTCATGCAACAGCGACAGATGCAATGTAATTAACAATTCATGCAGATCCAAAATAAGAAACGAAGTTCAAACAAAACAAGAGAACAGAAAAATAGGAGTTAGATTCGCAAACTCGTTCGTTGAGAAACGAACGTGTTACTTAAAGAAATCAGTGCCCGACAATCCTCGCGGATAGGCACCGTTCTCCCAGTCTCGATCCGGCACGAATCTGGAACAGACACGTCGCTCGCAGTCGACGTCGTCTCGTTGCACCACCACCGACGCAACACAACAACCGTATGAACCACCGCCTGACAGTTGTGCCTCGGTGAAGGGAAGGAGAAGTCACGCTTCGCACTGGAGAACGACTCCACGAAGCGACCCCGGGACGACAGCTCTCGCACTCTGGATTAGGGCTCTCAAAACACACGACGGCAGAAGATTGTTTTCGGTGTGTTTAACCCTAATGACCGGAGGCATATATATAGTCACACACATCCCTAATCCTATTCCCAGTGAGACGCAAACACTCGGTTGCTCTTGTACACAATACGGAATAATCCGCAAAAGAGAAACACTTTCCAGTTAGGATTAAGAAATCTGAATAGGAAAGAAACAATTAATTACACGAGTAATTAATTACTTAGTCTTAACCTAGTGCAAAAAGAAGACAGAAGACATTCTCCACAATCCACAATCCACAATCCACAAGCCCAAGCCCGAGCCCGAGCCCGACCCGGCCAGGCGAGGCGAGGCAAGGTGTGAAGTGGCACATGCGCGCGTGCGTGCGTTGTGATGTGGTAACCCCACCCACCAAGGAGGTGAGCATACCTCCTTCCTAGGACTCCTTTGGACACTAGTGCCCCATGTGATCCTACATATGAGGACCACAAAAGTTCTAGGAGTGACCAATATGAGATAAAACTCTTTTGCCATTTGCACTAGGGACAACACTACATTCTCACATGTACTTGCTGCACTACATTGGGCTTAACCCATGCTAAATAAGTGATTACTATAGTAACATCGCTACAAAACGAGCTGCTACAGTAACTAATAGCTACATTAATCATTTATCTAACAATCCCCCACAAAGTCCAATGTGTAGTGTGCTCTACCATTCAGTCCTCCATACTGTGCTTTTAGCAGATACCTTTCGGTTTGAATCTACCTGAGTTATCCAACTGTGACCCCCGTAGGAATTAGGTGAACAAAAGTCTTGAACCTGAACCTTGGGTACAAGAGTATAGGTTGGTAACAACACAATAAAGACATGGTAGTAAAGAAAACAATGCACTAAGGCCATGCATACAAAATTTATATCATGATTGATAACAGAGAACAACCCAATTCTCCTGTTGCGGCCTACACAACATCAATCGCTTAGCTGGAGTCTCCAAGGATGTACTGCTAACATCCTATCCTAAGACTTGATACCATTAAGAGACTACTCTCTTACTAACTTACAGTCATGACACTAACATGTTTTCTAGGGAATAGACATACAGATGCAAGAAGCATCAAACAAGAATACATAGTGTCATCCGATTTACCTAACAGCTTGTTATTACCACATTGAACCCAATTTGTGGGATCTCCACTCTTTTGGGTTGGGTTGCTACTGCATGCAAATCTATAGGGGTTTTAGTATCATTCCCAATCTGGATTTTTCCACTAAAGCCAAGGTAAGACCTTTAGTGAAAGGATCAGCCGTATTATCTTTGGTACCGACGTAGTCCATAGCCACGACCCCATTAGACACTAACTCCCTTATAGATTTCAATCTGACTTGGATGTGTCTACGCTATTTTTTATTGTACTTGGAACTCTTTATCTTAGCAATAGTTGTAGTGCTATCACAGTGAACTGAAATTGCAGGCAGTGGCTTCATTACCATAGGTAAACTAGACATAAGTCCATGTAGCCATTCATCTTCCAATCCAGTTTCATCTAAAGCACACAACTCTGCCTCAAAAGTGGACCGAGACAATATGGTCTGTTTCTTAGACCTCCAGGAAATAGCTCCTCCTCCCAACAGGAATACATATCCTGAGACACCATTACTCCCAGAATTCACGACAATCTAACTTGCATCACTATATCCTTCGACTACAGAAGGATGTTTACTATAATGCAGCCTAAGGGAACGTGTTCCCTTGATATACCTCAGAACTCTGTCAAGAGCTTCCCAATGGGTCTTATCGGGACAACGTGTGTATCTACTTAACTTGTTCACAGCAAACGCAATGTCTAGACGTGTACAGTTCATAACATACATCAAACTTCCGATAATATGAGAGTATCGTAATTGAGATACTGGAACCCCAGTCTCATTCTTGAACAAGGACTTGGATGAATCATATGGAGTCTTAACAGGTTTACGTGATGTGTACTCAAACCTCTCCAGTATCTTCTCAACATAGTGAGACTGAGAGAGAGTTATACCATCAGTAGACCTTATGATTTTAAGCCTTAAAATCACATCAGCGACACCCATATCCTTCATCTCAAACTTGCTACACAAGAATGACTTTGTCTCATTTACTACTTTCATATCAAAACCAAAAAGTAGGATATCATCGACGTATAAGCATAACAAAATGAATCCATTATTGACAATCTGGCAGTAGAGACACTTATCAAATTCATTAGAAATAAAGCCAAACGATGATATCACAGAATCAAACTTCTGATGCCATTTCTTAGGGGCTTGTTTCAATCCATATAATGACTTAACAAGTTTACACACTTTGGACTCATTCCCACGACCCAAAAATCCATGAGGTTGTTCCATATATATCTCTTCTTGAAGATCACCGTGTAAGAACGCGGTCTTCACATCCATCTGATGGATATAGAGATTATAAATGGAAGCCAATGCTATAAGCACTCGGATTGTGGTCATACGGGAAACAGGTGAATAGGTATCAAAATAATCTATTCCTTCCATTTGTGTGTAACCCTTAGCAACTAACCTAGACTTATACTTACTGATTGTCCCGTCAGCATTAAGTTTCTTCTTAAAAATCTATTTGCAACCAACTGCAGAACAACCAGGAGGCAAATCCACCAATTCCTAAGTTCCATTCGAGAGAATTGATTGGATTTCATCATTAACGGCTTCTTTCCAAAACTTAACTTCTGGAGATTCCATAGCTTGTTTGAAAGTAACAGGATCATCCTCAACATTGTAAGTGAGAAACTTACTTCCAAAATCCTTGGATGTCCTAGGCCGTTTACTTCTCCTTGGTTCAACTATTTCTTCATAATCATCAGATTCAGAAATAACATGTTTTGAGTCACCCCCCCACATTTGTCATCCTTTCCACATGCTCGGGAATGGAACCTGTAGTGAATGAATCTTCTTGAGAAACTTCATTGGGCACACCAGTTTTCATAGGAAACACATCCTCAAAGAAGGTTGCATCACGTAATTCCACAATTGTATTGACCTCAATGCCAGAGAAATCTGATTTTACAATCAGGAATCTGTAAGTATAGCTTGTCTCTACATAACTCAAAAATATGGCATCAACGGTTTTCGGTCCCAATTTCTTCCTTTTGTGTTCAGGGACAAGTACCTTAGCAAGGCACCCCCACACTCGAAGATATTTAAGACTCGATTTCCTTCCTCTCCACAACTCAAACGGACTACTTTCTGAACGTTTATGGGGAACTCTATTCAGAATATGGCAAGCCATATTCAAAGCTTCCCCCACATAAAGTTAGGTAATCCAGATGTTTGGAGTAAGGTATTTACCATATCTATTAAGGTTCGGTTTTTACATTCAGCTAACCCATTTGATTGTGGTGAATAAGGAGCAGTGACCTCATGAACTATACCATGTAATTGGCAAAATTCTAAAAACAAGTTCGAGGTGTATTCTCCTCCCCTATCAGACCTTAATCGCTTAAGTACTTCACCGGTTTGATTTTCGACTTCTTTCTTGTAAATTTAAAATTTATCCAATGCCTCATCTTTACTTCTAAGTAAAAAGACTTAACAATATCTACTCGCACCGTCAATAAAAGTTATAAAATAACGCTTTTGATCCCTCGTAGCAACACCATTAAATTCACAGATATATGTATGCACTAAATCCAAAATTTATGAATTCCTATTCAAAGAATGAAAAGGCTTCCTAGGAAATTTAGCTTGTACACAGATTTCACATTTATTGTTGCTAATTTCAAATTTAGGGATCAAATTTAGATTCATCATACACTTCATTGAGGCAACATTAACATGTCCCAAACGTGAATGCCATACATCGAATGAAACAAGATTCATGCAAACAGAACTATAATCATTCAAATTTAAAATAGAATTTGAAACAGGTTCAACATGAATCTTAAACAAGTTTTCCACATCACATAAGTACCCCTTGCCAAAAAACAAAGAATCATGAAGGTGTGTAATAATAGCCTTATTACATTTACAGTCTACTCTATAACCTTCCCTAACTAATATGACGCCACTAAGGATATTGCGTCGAATGGTTGGAACATGTCTGACCCTATTAAGAATCAAAACCTTCCCCGAAGGGAACTTCAAGTCCACCTGTCCTTCTCCTTTGACTTTTGCAGAGCTGGAATCGCCCAAAGTCACGGACCGACCTCAAGAGGCCTGGTAAGACAAAAATAGGGATTTATCAGCACACACATGTACATTAGCCCCAATGTCAATTATCCAATAAAGTGGTTCAAAAATAGAAAGGATTTCAGGTTTAATAGACATGTACCCATCATTGAGGTTCAAGGATGTAGTCATCATGTTGACCACAGCCTCCTCAGTTGCAGATGCGGTAGCTTTCTTTGCCTTTTTAGTAGGACAATCCTTGTTCCAGTGGCCAACCTGTCCACAAGTCCAACAAGGTTTGTTCTTTGGTTTCTTTTAGATCTTTGTTTTGGGTTTATGTGCATTCTTAGATTTCTTATCTTTGGTGTTTTTTGTAGAAGTAAGATTAACAGTTGGATTTGCATCAGTAGGCACCTTGACCCCTTTCTCCTTTAAGTGTTCTTCTTGTATATTTATATCCATCATTAGTTCATCCATGGTGTGTGTCCCTTTGCGATGCTTCAGAGACATACCAAACGATTCCCAAGACTTAGGAAACTTTTCTATGATAGACATAACAACGAACTTCGCAGGAAATACCATCTTGGCATATGAGAGTTCATGAACTAGGAGTTGTAGATCATGTGTTTGATCGAAAACTTACTTACCCTCAACCATCTGAAACTTAAGAAATTTAGACACGCAGTATTTTTCAACACCTTGATTTTCAGTGCTAAAATTCTTAATCAACAATTCCCATAAAACCTTGGACGTAGTGACTGACGGCTTTGAGTAAGAATCATACAATTTGTTATATAAACCAAACAGAATCAAACTGTGGCACGTTTTATCACCCTTCTTCCAATTAGCAATTATATTTGCATTATCAGGAATTGTTTCATCAGATACATGTTTAGTTTCAACTAAGTACTGATCATAACCCACAATATTCAGCCAAATTTCCATCCGACTCTGACAACGAGAAAAGTTGGTACCAGTAAACTTTTCAGGCATATTAGAGGTATCAATTTTACATCCCGAACCACCCTGACCGGCCATTGTTAAATTAACGACTGAAATATGATTTCTTTAAGACTGTTGTTAATATTTATTATTGTCATTCATGCAACAGCGACAGGTGCAATGTAATTAACAATTCAGGCAGATCCAAAATAAGAAACGAAGTTCAAACAAAGCAGGAGAATAGAAAAATAGGAGTTAGATTCGCAAACCAGATCGTTCATTGAGAAACGAACGTGTTACTTAAAGAAATGAGTGCTCGAAAATCCTCGCGGATAGGCATCGTTCTCCCAGTCTCGATCCGGCACGAACCTGGAACAGACACATCGCTCGCAGTCGACGTCGTCTCGTTGCACCACCACCAGCGCAACACTGCAACCGCACGAACCACCGCCTGACAGTTGCGTCTCGATGAAGGGAAGGAGAAGTCACGCTTCGCATAGGAGAACGACTCCACGAAGCGACTCTGGGACGACAACTCTCGCACTCTGGATTAGGGCTCTCAAAACACACGACGGCAGAAGACTGTTTTCGATGTGTTTAACCCTGCTCTTGTACACAACACGGAATAATCCGCAAAAGAGAAACACTTTTCAGTTAGGATTAAGAAATCCGAATAGGAAAGAAACAAGCCCGAGCCCGACCCGGCAAGGTCAGGCGTGGCGCGCGCGCGTGCGTGCATTGTGATGTGATATTCCCACCCACCAAGGAGGTGAGCATACCTCCTTCCTAGGACTCCTTTGGACACTAGTGCCGTATGTGATCCTACATATGAGGACCACAAAAGTTCTAAGAGTGAGTAATATGGGATAAAACTTTTTTGCCATTTGCACTAGGGACAACACTATATTCTCACATGTACTTGCTGCACTACATTGGGCTTAACCCATGCTAAATAAGTGATTACTACAGGAACATCGCTACAGTAACGAGCTATTACAGTAACTAATATCTACAGTAATCATTTATCTAACAGTAATTTTATCACATGCTCAATTTAATTGAAGTAGTCAAACCAACATAGATCAAATATCTTAATTGGAAACATTATAGTACAAATCAATGTGTTCGACCTCCCAAAATCAAACGCAACGGTTTATATTTTTTGGTTCAGTATTCGGTTTGTTTTTATACCCACCCTACTTGAAGGTTTTATTCGGCTAGATTAATTTATTTGATTCACAAAAGTTTGTAGACACTTAATCTAGTTGCTGTCAAACCAAAACTGTGTGCCAGACGGACTCAATCATTAGAAACTAACTGACCGCAAGATATTATTGTTTCTTAAAACTTATGTTTCTTTCCATCAGCTTTCACGGTTAGGGGCCTATAATAGGACTTTGTAGATGACCCCGTAGGCAAAATGGACCCCGCTGTCGCAAAATGTGATGCAATGCTTATATGCAAAAATACATTACCGAAGGCCCTTGAGAAAGTTGCTATCATGTATAGCATCAAATGCTTGCTATGTCTCAGATATTTTAAAATTTATAGTTTTGTCGATTTTTTAATTAATTCCGGTTAGAGATTTAAGTATCCGCCATTATATAAAATTCTGCTACTCGTACAAAACTAAAGTATTTTTTCTATATAGCTTGATGTTGATATTTTAAATTTTGCTCTCGATACCGGATGTCGTATATGCTTTCTATTAGATGTAATAGCAGTTTTCCTTGACTACGAGTTTGGCACACAGGAAGTTGAAAACCAGCTTAATGCATAGACCCATTCACTCTACATGCAGATCTTATCCTCGTCCTTAAACTTGTGGTATGGGTGGTTTAAGATCACCCTTCTTTATGATGACACCATAAATCGGGCAGAAAAAGATGAATGCATTGGGCCAAAATTTTCTGATAGTACCATGACCTGCGACTAGTGGGCAGACTGGGCTCCGCAGTTCAATAAACAATCTACTTCTGCGACAAATCAAGTTAAAGTATTCTTTAATGGATGACCCCATTGTTTCTACGAGTGGGTATAAAGACCACAGTTGGGTATCAGATAATTTAGTTTCAATAATTGCTTACACTCGAGACATTGATCATGTTACAATGATTTTGGTACTAATCCAGCATTCAATATTTACTCGACGATTGTCCGATTTACAGGAGTACAAACAGTCTATGGGATCACCTTCATTTTTTACTGTTAGCCAAGTCATAATATATGCTTGCCGATCATAGTTGGTTGATGAAACTGAATAAACTACTGGATTTTGGACGCTCTTAGATATTTCCAGTTGGAAATCATTGAAGCTTTTATACGGTGGATTGATATGTCTCGACCTCTTGGTCCCTGCGACTAGCAAAATGCTTGAACCAGAGTCATGAATTAACAGCCACTACAATCATGAATTATTTGGAGAAAGCCCGGAGTAGCTGACTAACGAAGAGATAGAAAATAACCCCCATTCTCGTTCGGTAGCCGGTAGTATAGGATCTATAGGACAGCCAATCAAAATACATTATCTCTTTCTTACTCTTTCGACATTCAACCCCTTAAAAAATGAGAGACAAACACCATCTATACACTATAACGCGATTCTATGTATCAAATTTCTATAGGACATGTCCTATAAAATGGGCGTCAGTCTCGTTCAATCCAATATCTACTAAACCAACATATTGCGTGAACTTGAAGAGTGAGGCTTATATTGTACAAGTACTAATATAGAGCACAGCTTTTGCAAAAGATCTTACACGTAACACATGATCAACACAAACACAAAATACAAAGCAACTTTCTAATACTATAAGTGAAGTTTTACACACAGTACTAGAAGTTGAAAAACTTCGAGACAATAAAAAATAGAATAATATACAAATACTTATTATTATGATAAAATTTATTAAGAACATCATAATTTTTGAAATTAAAATTGTTCCATATAAGTATCAAATAATATTTTGATATATGTATATTTCATTTTCATGTATAACTTACATAAATATTTTTAAATAAAACTTATGTGAAATATATTAATATATCATGTAGTGAGTATTTTTAAATGAAATAAGTTTGTAAACAAGTATTACAAATTAAATGTGTATTATCAAAACAAGCAACGCTCATTAATAAATAAAAACACTTACTTCAGACTTGAACAAGGCTAAAAATACATATATGATTTATTGTATTACACACTCTCTCCATTCGTTACCCCTCTCTTTATATTTAGTATACTCTTTTTTTCCATTTGCAATATTCTTCTTTCTAATTATTACACCTTCTATATAGGGCTGTAAAGGGCTGTAAATGGACATGGGTATACATGCATACCCTCAAACCCATACCCACTAAACCAGTCATGGATATAAATTTTTATAACCATATAACTGCTAACCCTTATACCCACATACCCACCTCTTACAGGGTAAGGTTATGGTTATGTATATACCCATACCTTGTATACCCATATATCCATTTATTTATATTTTTACATAAATAATTTACATTAAGATGTAAGGGTGCATGTTGTAGGACTCCCATCTATCAAGTATATATATCTTAAAATAGTAAACATTTATATTAGAATGTAGTGTTTCATATTGTAGCGTTCAAATCTAGTCATATAAGTACCTTGCAGTAGATTAATGAGAAAATCCATTGACACACCTTTATAACCACACAAGTATATTTTAATTAATTAAGAAGGTCATAAAGTCATTCTCTCATTCTGCTTGTCTCTTCTCTCTGCCTTGAATGATATTTCTCCATAACCTATCAACTTAAGTGTGGTAGTTTGTTGTATCTCAAAGTTTGTAGTGTATTACTATAATAATTTAAACATAACCGTATGCCCAATTATCCATCCATATACCCGACGGTTATATGGATATGGGTAGTTGTGGGTATAGCTTTCGACAAAGTGGGTATATAGCCATGACCATATCCACTTAACTAAATGGTTAGGATTATGGATATGACCATACCCACACCATACCCTACCCATTTACAACCCTACTTCTATCTCCATCTACTATCCCTCACACTCTATCAATCCACTTTCTCATTGTTTCAATGTATTATACCTTCTATCTCCAAACACTTTGTGCTAATAGTGCTATGTGTATATTTCTGAGGTACATGTGTAGATTTTGGTGGAAGTGTTGCATAAAATAAATTTTGTGTTGTGCCACTAGGGATGTCAATGATGATTTAGAAAAATTATATCCACAAATGATCTCACCACATTTTACACCGCATAACCTCACTAAGAGGTTATGGTGTAGATATGATTTTTATTTTCTAAAACTATTGTTATATGGTGCATTTATGATCATTAAGGGAAAATATGGATAAAGATGCACCACAATAAATATTTTAAATATAAATATATACAAAATATTATCTTAATCACACTATTTATTTTTGCTCTCATATAGATTATTATCTCTGTTTTTAAATGACATGTCATATATAGAGAAGTAGCAATTTTTACTATTTACAATTATTGCGCAAATAGACGTACTCTCTATACAACAAGTAAATGTACATGTGTCCTTTACACATTAAAATATAAACAAACATGTACAACTATTATATGTTTTTAATTATATTTATATGTGAATGTTTACAAAAAATTTATAGCCATTTATATAATGGTGGCAGAGAGAATTTGGGTTATTGGAGAAATCATCTAATGCTTTTTTTAAAAAAATGTTTCATGTAGATCTCGAATAAAAATGTGCAAAAAATAGAAAAGATGAGATAGATAATAAAATGAGAATTGTTATTATATAAGTGGACTCTTATTTTTGGATCGAGAGACATCATTTTTAGTGAAGGTAAATCAAGTTAAGAAAAATAAAAAAGGTGAAAACACAGAGTCAAAAAGAGAGATAATTACATCGATTATCAGTAGTCATCTTTGTCCATAATTAATTAAAATATTTTCTTACTCTCTTATACCAATAATATGAATTTCCCATTTTCCTTAGAAAATATATCATTACATTTAATTTTAGATAATAATATCTTACTTCTCCTTCATATAAATAAACATATGCAGTAAAGAAAGATAACTTACATGTCTAAAATGAAAAGAACGGCTTAAAAGGAGAGAGTGGATTTAATGGCAACTTTAAATTTGCTAATGTTGTTTGGAATAAAGAAAGAATGTACATTAATGAGAGGAGACTTCATGAGCCGTTCTAAAAGAAGGATGTTGTTTGAACATGAAGAGGAAGGACATGTGTAGTTGAAAAAGAAATTGTGTATACTAGTATTAAAAAAAGTTAGAATGTTTGTTCACATGAATAAAAAGTTAGTATATTTTGTTATGTAATATGTACAAAATATTTTGTTCCATAATATGTTATTATTTTTAATTATTGTGTATAACATCTTCATAATTTTTTTATATAATGGTACTAAGAGTAATATTTTGTGTCTGACATATGTGGTGCGGTGTGGTGTGGTTAACTGTAGTTTTTCACAGTGGGGTATATGATTTTCCATATTAAAAATTACAATGGATATGGTATTTAGTTTTCTAATATGGTGCGGTTATAGTTTCGATATAAATTACATGCGATCGTTATATGCCACTCTTCAGTGCACTGTGAACTATTAAAAGTTTCAAAAGAAGTTAATTTCACTAAATAATATGTCCACTTTCATGACCAGATTGAAATTGAATAAAGGTGGTAAATATATATTGTAGTGATTTTATTATGCATTGCATTGAGTTTTCTTCGGCATATGATTCACAGTTATGCTTTCTTAGCATTACTATAAAATGGTTTGAAATCATATGAGAAAAAACTCATTTTGGCACATATTTATAGTTGTTTATTTTTCATGTAAGAGTTTTCTATAGAGACAAGGACAACACTCCATTACCATTTTCATTAGACAAGAATAAAAAATTCCCTCTTTTACCAGCTTCTTGTTGGGCTAAGTTGATGGACGATATAACATAGTCATAATATATAAGATTTTTATCGATAAATAAGAGGATAGGCTAATCAATTACTCTATTAGACAAAATATATTCTTGTATATAAGGTAAGGAAGTAAATATTGTTGATATGTATGTCCAAAGAGCCACTCATATGATGATTGTGATGGCATATTATATAAAGGATTTGATTAATAATAATAAAGGCAAGATTTAGATTCATTCTATTTCACTCATTTATGAGATAATAAAGAAACATAATGAATGTCTAAAGAACAACATTACTCAATGGTGTATGTCTTCAAGTGTGTGACTTGAACAATGAGATCATACAGATGTTAAGAGTATGTATATTATTGATATATCCCTAGTCGGATGTTATTGTGGAAGGAAGATAGACAACAGTGACACATAAAAATAGAGTGTAGGTTGGTTGATGATAGAATCTCATTAGTCATGATATATGATATCAAACCAAGCACATAGATACTTGTTAAGAATAGTGTATTGGACAGACCCACCTTGAGTGTGATACATGGAAACCATACTTGATGGTCATAATCATATTTCCTAGTGAAGGTTGTGATTGTGATTCTTTGACCTAAAATCACTACACTCGTCACATGTCGTTCGGTGTGTTTTGACATCAACTACTGTGTTCTTGAATAAGGGTTTCCATAAAGGTGATGATCGAATGCATTGTGACACATGGGGATGACGGTGAGTGATGTAGATGAAATTTGTCCCTCCTATAGGAGTTTGATATTTGTGACATTTGATAAGCGAGACTAAGAAACAAATGTGCATGCACATGTGAATCAATATATAATATTGATGTCACATATATATTAGACAGCCTGCTCTAGTTCAAGGAACATGGATTGATCATTGAAAGGATGATGATTCCATGCTTTGAGTTCAATCTAGATATCAGAGATAAAGGAATTATACAATCACT